>JARHVA010007685.1:377500-627057 GCA_037957365.1 Torreya grandis | reverse complement strand
AGATAAAAAATGCATCACCTAAAATTAACAAATATCCTTTAAATGCTTTTTCTCTTTGGTTCACTTTGATTCCTTACCTAAAACTACTAGACACAATAGAACATCAAAGATTTCACTTATCCCTCCTAGTTTTTTTACCCTACCCATCTAGATACTATCCCATTCTTACTACCAGCTCTAGGTTCATTAGTAGACCCTATTGTCAATGCTATGATACCCACAAGGGGTACCAAATAATGACAAGTTATTAAAACTTGTGGTTATAGATTTGTTGATCAAATCAGTGTCCTACAACCATAGTTTTCCTTTTAGACCTTTTAAAATATTTAGGCACATACAAATATGTCATGTATGCAACACTCCATGACACCAGGGTACCAAGCATAATAGAGCCAACTTATGTTGCTTCTATAATCAATAATATTAAATGGATGGAAGAGCATATATCCTTTTAAAAAAGGAGATATTCCACCTAAACACATTATAGATCAACATCTACCTCTTTACATCTAACTGTGAATTAATGATGTGGGTGTCAAACAAGTCTTAGTTGACAATGGATCAGGGTTAAACATTTTAATATCTATTTTCTATGGATTATTAATATACATGCTAAAGATGTGGATCCATTCTGATATGAAAATCTAAGGATTTGAGAATATTACACAAATTTTTGTGTTAGATAACACTAAATCTTACATTGGACCTAGAACACCACCTACAACATGTCAAGTTATGTCTAATAATCTTGATTACAATATTTTTCTTGGGAGACCTTGGATTAATGATATGGATGTATTCCCTTCAACTTGACATGCATGTTTAAATTTCAATTAAAACTTTTATATATACACATGCCTTATGGATTAGGAACCATTCAAATATATTGAAAATATAGAGCCTACACATAATTATATTCCTCACATGGATTTTTCTAGCACTCCAACTTGCACCCTTTAAAGGAGGTTTTTCAGGCCTATCTTTAAGGCTAGACAAACATGGGAATACCCCAAGGCTATGGGTGACCTATGAATAGACTAGACCTCTAAGTTATGGGGATTTGTACACTAGTACATCACTTATAGCTTAGAATCACTAAGTCCTACTAATTTTGGGGGTGAAAAGGGATAGAAGATTGCATTAAAAAAACTAGTCTATGGGTGGTGATGCACCAATATGATCATTCATCCACTCAATTTAAACTTAAACAACCATAATGGATTAGACAACCAAATACATTATTATCTCCAAGAGTTATTATACAATAATATTTCATATGAAGGATGTTTTAGGGGGATAGGATATGAAGGTTATGATAGAGAGATTTGATCTAAGGTACTTACTTGTCAGATCACACTTCAAAATCAACCACCAACACTCTTACACACCATATAACCTACATGAAATAACTTACCAACATTTAGGTATGGAAATGACCTAGAAAAGTGAGAAATATACCACTTAAGCATATAAACACTAGAAAATATCATGAATAACTACAATAATTTATTGATCAGTTAAGAGGTATACAAAGTATGATTTAGATAGAGTTTCCTCATACCCAAGTGAGGGATACAAATCAAGGCCTTAAGGCTTGAATATATAGAATTATCAAAAGAGTGTGAGAGAAGAAAAGAAGGCATGAAGGTTCAAATAAGATGTCATGAATGATCATAGCCCACTCATCATCATGTTACAAGGAGTTATAATAGCCTCTCATACCCCTTTCATGCATGGTCCTCTTGATTGGTAGTCTTTAATGAGCTCTTAGGCATTGATGTGGAGTGGTGGGATACTTGGTCAGACCCATTCGACTCATTCTCAAAGCATGGAAACATGTAGGTCAACCACTCCTCTTACGTCAGTTACATAGTGTAATTGAAGGTGTAATTATCCTTCATGAGGCATTGAGCATACCACCACCTTTAATGCATATGGACAAGAATTGAAACTACCTCAAACCTTATAGAATGATCATGAAGTGATATTTCACCTTTAATGTATTTATTGAAATGTTTAGTAACCCTTTATGACCTACTTTATCAGCATTCCTATGTCATTAATCTTCTCTTATTGACCCCAATAGATTCTACCAGGTCAATTAGGCCTATTGACTTGGTCATTTGTGTTTGGTGGAATATGAAAGCCTATAAACTAAATGAATATCATATTAATAGGTGATTTGTATGTCTAAAATATATCATATACCATGACATATTACTTTTTAATCAATAGACACTTTCAACCTTGTCAAACTAGGTGAGTAGGTCACCTTCTCTTAACATCTATAGATTGGGTTTTTGAAGGAGACCTGTAGAGGAATTTTCAAGCCAATTTATGAACATATTAGGATTTTATAAGACTAAACAAGTCCTAAATCAGCCCTTCCAATTATTGGAAACCTTTTAAACAATTTTGTACCTTGATCTCTACTTAAAAACTTGAAAAATTACCAATTTTATGATAATTATGTATAATGTTTGTACATACCAATACCATGAATAGGGTCTCATCTAAGTGGAATATATGATTCAAGTGTTTATTAGGTCCTTTAGGAATTTTTGGTTTCTAAAATTTCAAGTTTCTCCAAGTTGGGTCCATCTTAGGGTTTAAGTAGGATTTTAGAGGTCTACCATCTTAAAAATGGTTCATAAAGATCAGACCTCCAATACCAAACTTATTATCATGTATGTTTAGTCCATATACCTCCCTAAAATTCATTAAAATATTTTTTTTCCCATGCATAATATGTGGAAAAATATGAACAAAATATGGTGGACTTAAAGCTCTTTGCTAGGTACTCTATGTATGTCATCTTCCTAGAATTTATTCATAAACTTGGCCTCCTAAACCTAAATCCTTATAATATGGATATTTATTCCATATGGGTTTCCCAACTCATCCTTACATCAATTTTCCTTGAGTCCCTCTGATATGAATTTTTTGAGCACTTGAAGTGTTGGCTCGATTTGACTGCCTAAGACTGTGTAAATTGAGTTAGGATTAAAGACTAAAACGGCCCTTATTTTGCATTATGATATCTAAAACACTTGCTTCAAGGCCTTTACCATATTATCACACCTCTTCATATGTCAAATTTTCTCAGGAGGGTCTGAGTGTGCTTCAAATTTGATGGTGGATCTTGAGGCCTAGCCATGGCTTTTATGATTAATAAACCTAGATTGAGTAGTAGAGTTATGAGTGACCTGTAGGTGAATTTATGGATCAAAACACCATCACATCACCTTCTCCACATAGTTTATATCTACAAAATTTTCTTTGAGATTCTTTGACCATCATCTATGCTCATCTTCCATGTGAATGCCTATAGGCTTTACTACCAACCTGAGTGCTTGGGATCTGAGCAATCCTTACCCTCCTTAACTATAATGTTGATGGAGTTATAAAATAATGTAAAATTATTTTAGGGTTTAAAATAACCTTAGATTAGATATTACCTCCATCATGTCCTTTGTATATCGTCATCTCCTACCTAGGGTTTGCAAGAAGTAATGTCTACATAACCCTTAGTGACTAAGTTTAGTGTCTTTTATGCCTTACTTGAGGATATTACCATCATGGAGACATATATTATAATTTATATATACCTATCTAGTTCTTATAATACATTCATTAAACTCATAACCTACTTGAGATTCCAATTCTTACACATAGGCCTATTTGGGCATATTTAAGCCTAATAGGCTTGTGTATGATTTAAGTTCTTTTCATGTCATAGGAATTATTTATCTCTTCTTGTTTTCTTTTTTTTTTTTTAAAAATTCATCAGTTCCCACTCTTTACATATTACTATACCTTTAGATTATCTCAAATCTACATTTACTTCAACTTCTCATGTGCAACCCTGTTTAGGCCTAATAGGTCTATGTAGGTCATGAAGCCCCTTCTTATCTTAGGGATTGAAACATATTAATGTGAAATGATGATATATTCTTAGGTAGATAATATAAAAACCCAAATTTATTTAATACCTCACCTCTCTATAGGGTACTCACTCAACTCTCTTTCCTTTGACCTTGACTGTAAGCAACAGTTAGGTCTGCCTGGGATTGTGAGCACAAACCTTATTTTTTATTTGGAATATATGATTATTAAGAATGTATTATATTTATGTATATTATAATTACCCTATACACAAGTCCTATAAGACTTATTCATCTTCATTTTAGCCTCCAATTATGCAAAATAACCTCATATAATGGGCATAGTCCTATATACTAGTTTTAGGCCTTGTAAGACTAAATAGACCATTAGGCCCTTTATTATTCTCAAGGACTTAGATAATTAAATTAAAAAAAATGAATGTTATGAAAACACTATTTTAATCTTTAGATTCCACCCTTTTGGTGGTCTATCACAATCTTACTTTAGGTAGTGAATGAGGTTTGTTTGGAAGAATTAGGCATTTTACTCATTGTTTGGTACACTGAGACTCCATTTGAACCAAAATGATCATGATGCATAGGATATTTGGTATGAATAAATCCATCCAACCGTTTATACAATACATCTTCAACTCATCTTTATATTCATAGTTTTGCCTTAATGTCATTGCCATGAAGGTGTTGTTTCTAAGTCTTTTACTATGTGTGTAACCATTTTGAAGAATGGAATTGGACAAAGTATTGCTCTCATGAGTTGCATCCTCATGTTAATAATATTATTAGTATATTATCTACCATAAAAATAGGGTTTATTTCTCAAGTTCTCATCACCTACAAAGAGGCTTGTAGGTTAAATCTTTAGTCCTAGACTATATGTGTTCCCTTGAGAGAGGGTTAGTGTTTCATTATTTTCTTAAAGGGTATCACCATGATATTTTGAATTCTCATTATCCTTTTGTCCTTATGAAGATCATAAATCCTAAAAACCTCATCTTCTTCTCAGTATACATTAGTATGTTATCACAGTCCTAAGTATGTTCAAAGGGGTTTGATTGAGTTGTCATCTTGAGGGGATTAAGGGTGTTTATCTTGATTCTAACCCTGCTTCCCATCTACAATGTACTTCATATATTATTAAAATTATTTAGGTTTATTAAATTTCCTTTTACACTTTATATATCTCATGCTAGTATTCTTACATTTTATTAGACTGTCTTAGGCATGAAGGTTGTTATGAAGCCTATTTGACAAGAATTAGGAATAAGAGTGGTCTGAGTAGAGGGGAGTTAGTAATAGGTAGTGAGGGACATGGGGTAGCAGTATGAATAAAACATAAAACTAATGTGTATCTTTTAAATATCTTAAGGACCTTCTATAGCTATAGTGCCTTCTTCATGCCAAGTTGGTCACACATTAATCATAACAATCACAATGGGGATAGGAGCTTGAAAGGATCATTTGATATGATTTAGATGAGTATATAAGGTAGAGGATATTTAAATGGATTCAATTTTATCATAATCAAACCTAGGACATCATCAAACACCTCTATTTTATGCCTTGGATAATTTACACAAGAAGCAAAACTGTCTAGATTTTGCAAGGGCAAAAACATGAAACTTAATTATTACCACACCCTCACACTGTGAGATGATGTTGGGGAATGGTGTGGGATGGTGGTTTATAATCTTGATACATTCTCTAACATTTCATTTCTTATTCACCATGCTCAAGAAAGAAGAAAACATAAAAATTTGGTACCCTTCCTGAATGGAGAAGACATTGTGAGTGCTCTACCTTGTTAGTGATTGTTCATAAAGAGGGAAGAGTCAATTTGAGAAAAATGCCCAAAAATGGAATCTAGATAGGGTTACATATTTTTCCCAAAATTTTAGACCTTCATCCTTTCTCTCATGTTTGTACCATCTACAAACCTGAAAGGCTATCATGGACTGAGAGGAACTTGATGGAGTAAGAGGGTCAATTTTGAGCTTGATTTGAATCTTTTTGGAATGAAACTTTACTAGAACACCTAAAAAGAGATATAATTCAACCTTATGACCTTTCCTTGTATGAAATTATCCATACATGTTCGTACAACCTACTAAAACACTTGAAAACTCTCATTTTCCTATATTTTCTCCATGTTTCTGATATTAAAGCATGATTGAAGGGTAGAGGGAGGGCAAAAAGAGTTAGATTACGTTTTATATCTAGTGGTATAGTGGGGGAATTTGGAGAGGAACATTTTTCCTATGTGTGGGGTCCATTTGGCTAGTAGGATGTGAGTTTTACCCCTAAAGTGGCCCTTTATGATTTGAATATGCCCTAGTGATGGTTTTATAGTGGATATGGGACCCTTATAAGATCTTTTTAAGAAATTATACACTTAAATAATCACCTTCCCAAAGTTTTATAGTTAAATTGAGTCCTATATAATGCATTTGAGGATTACTTGATGACTTTTTAAGGGTGATCAAGGTTGGATTAGTCTTGGATAAGTATATAATGGATAATGAAGTTAAACACATCATTGTACATTATTTAATTACCTAAAATAAGGTTTAGGTACCATTAAATCCCACTGGAAAATCTCTCCCTTATTTAAATGGATTAAATAGGACTAAAACCATGAGAATCAATATTCTGAAAATGTCCAAATAACCTTTGTCAGTTTAGTCTTCAAAAGACACTTTGATACCATATACTCATATAGGGACCATCATGACCACTATCACATTGCCAATAGACCTAAAAGTATCCATGACAAATGATGAGTTCATAAGAAATTTCTAACACATATATGGTACTGCTAACAAGGCTATAATATCTTCAAGAAACATTTATAGGACCATGACCAATTTAAACACTATAGATAATCTTAGAGGGGTTCTCATGAAAGTTTTTAATTGTAAGGGTTGATAATTGGCTTGTGAGTCTAAAATTTCAACATTTCTGGAAACTCTTAGGGGTGAGCAACCTGCTGGTCAAGATAACCCACTCACTCTTTATGATAGTGATGACTCATATATGACAACATGGCTTGTATGACCATCTTTTTGGACTACTAAACAGACATAGAACTTTATGACACCTCTTAGGTATGAAAAAAATAAAAATATATTATAAATAAAACTAAGGAAACATAACTAAAACCTAATAAAAAACAACAAAGACACCAAAACAACAATACAATAGACTACCCACACTTGTGTTCACACTTATTACAAACAAGACAACTAACTAAAAACAAGTAACTATAACACACTTCTTTTCTACCAGGATCAAAAGGAAATATCCTTTGATAAATTTGTCTCCATGAGGTTATATTTTCATATAATGATTAAATTTTAATTAGGTACTATCTACTGATTAAGGGTTCCCATGTGTACCTAAAGACACTATCAAGCTCATGGCCTCTTAAGAGAGAAGATGGACCTTCTTGCTTTACTCTCAGGTACATGGATGAGATAGGTGAATTAAGCACCCAATCATAATAATTACATATTTGTATTAATTTCATGAACAATATTAATGATACCTTAGTCATGATATGTTCCTGATCTACCATATCTTTGTTTGTTCCTTGACTATGTTCCATATGAGGTGGTGACTTGTCAAGATGTGCATGGTGGACATCTTAAGCCTCACTAAGCATACTAGAGGAAAATATATCCCTATTTTGTGTGTATGAGTGTAAACTTGAGATAATATTACAAAAAACACTTAATCATTATTTTTGTCATCTTAGGTCTGCGCTTCTTGTGGATAACACTTGACAGGGTCAATAACTGATTTATCTTCAATATGTTTTATATGAGATGTGAGTCTTTTAATGGTTTGATATTCATTGTAAATTCTCATGTAATACTACCAAATGTCATAATTATCCTTTTTACATCCTATGTAATCATGATCACACCTTAAACTTTCATCTACTATTTGGATTTTATGGTCATCAACAAGCTCATCTTGGTAGTAGAGAAGGGGTCTTTTATCTTTAATGAAACTAGAATCTTCTTGAACACATAATTTGTATAAAATGTTTGAAGACTCTTATGGGTTATCACATTTCCTTATATCCACTTCAAATTAAATAAATGTTTCACTTTCCCACTCTTCTATACTTTCATGATAAAGAGTGGCTTCTATGTCATCAAGGAGCTCTTGGGAATCATATTCTTCTTGTCCAATTGAAGTGTCTTATTCTTGTGGCTCCTATTGAATCCAAAAAACTTTTGAATTTCACCATCCTTTGTGTTATGGAATATTGAATCATACCTATCATTAGTAAATGGTGTCCTAATAGTGATTTATTCTTCTTGATCATTAAGTCACTTTCATCTTTTATCACTATAGTTGTACATTATTCACTTATTTCAAAAAGGAGAGGTTCCTTCTCAAAGAGTGGCATGGTGGATCCTTGAAAGAGTTCAAGAAGAGAATCCACTAGGTGCCATGAATGCTTCATTATCATTACTCAACTATTCATCTTTGACAACTATCATCTCATTTTTATACTACACATAATCTTAAATAGATCTCCACGAGGGGAAGGCCTTGGAATATTGAGGAAGGAGGGGTAGGAGTTGAGTGTTTTCTAATTTTTCATCCACTTCAACATCTTGGATTATATTTGATTGTTCTCCTCTTCCCCTTGACTCTATAACTTTTCCCCTAATTCAAAATTTAGATGTGAGAGCCTCTTGAATTGTATGTGTTATAACTTTACGTATGAATAAGGGTTTATTTAGCTAGGATGGCATTTTTTTCTGCTACCATTGACTGAGACATGTGTTGGTTTTCAAGTTCAATTTGTTTAGCAAGGTGACCCTCAAAGTTAAGTATCATATAATTAGAGGTCTCTTCATGTTGATCAAAAATTGAATGGCCTTGAAATTTCTACAATGAATCATAGAGCTCATCCTTCTCAGGATATACCTCTCCCCCTGTTTGAACTCTCTCTTGAATATACCTCTAAATAGTAAAGGTCAAAAGGTCTTGCGATGGACCTTGAGGGATTTGACACTCATTTTATTGAGAATTTTTAGGGAGGATGGGAAATTTGATGGAGGAATGATATGGGATGGAGGAGGAAACATAAGGTTGATGGTAATAAGATTATTGTCTCTCATGTGTTACTAACTTCTCCTCAATGCTTGATAATAGACCACCTATATCAAAAAAGTCATTGTTGGCCCCTGAATGACCTTATCTCATGAAAAAATCCCACACTTTCTTTGCCTGATGTAATGAAGTTCTCATGCTCACAATAACATGCCTAGGGATTTATTGTCCATAGCTCATTTGTTTGTCAATCCCCACCATGTGTCTTTTATAACTCAACAAAGCTAGATTAAGGCTTGATATACATTTATTTTGAACATAGTAGGTTAACCAAGAACACCATGATGTTTTCATGACTGATTAGTTTTATAAGTAAGATACAAAGAAGGTGAATGAGGTTCACAAAGAGGGTTATAGTGTTATAATTGGTATTGAAGAGGATCATAGGCCTAATGGGGCCTATCATATTGTTGACAAGGGTGAAAGTAGGGTTGGTGAGGGTTAAAATAAGGTTCATATGGATCATAATGGAATTGGAATGGATCATAGGGTTGTTGATAAATAAGTGAATGATAGAAATATACCCCATATAAATCCATAGATCATCATAATACACATGAATAATAATGAACTATCAAGAGCAACTATTCTTATCATGAGATGGTGAACTTATGATGAACCTTGTCATGAAATTATGACTTGTAAACCTAGAATATGAGTTATTGAATATGTCTAAGATGACTAAAATGTTAATAATGAAGCATCCAATGCTTGAATCTGATCCCACCAAGCATCTCAAGACTGTTAGAACTCTAACCTACACCCTTTGAAGGAGGTTGTTCAAGACTACCTTCAAATATAGACTAGCATGGGAATAACCAAAGGATATGGGTGACCTATGACTAGGCTAGACCTCTAGGTTATGGGGATATCTCCCCTAGTACATCACTTATGAATTATAATCACTAAGACCTACTAATTTTGGGGTGAAAAGGGATAAATATTGCATAAAACAAACCTATTATAGGGGTGGTGATGCACCAATATGATCATTCATCAACTTGATTTGAAATTAAACAACCTTAATGGAATACATAACTAACTACGTTGTTATCTCCAAGAGTTCTTATGAAACAATATTTTATATAGAGGTTGTATTAGGTGGATAGGATATGAAGGTTATGATAGGAAGGTTTGATCTAATGCACTTACCAGTCAGATCACACTTAAAACTCAACCAACAATACTTTTAAACATCATATAACTTGCATGAAACAACCCACCAACATCTAATTTTGGTAAGGACATAAAAAGGGGAGAAGCCTACAACTTAAACATATCAAAACAAGCATATATGCACTAGAAACTATCATGAAGAATTACAATAATTCATTGATTAATCTAAGAGGTATATAAAGTATAATTTACATAGAGTTTACACATACCTAAGTGAAGGATACAAATCAATGCCTTAAGGCCTAAATATATATAATGAGAGAGAGAGAGAGAGAGAGAGAGAGAGAGAGAGAGAGAGAGAGAGAGAGAGAGAGAGAGAGAGAGGAGAGAGAGAGAGAGAGAGAGAGAGAGAGAGAGAGAGAGAGAGAGAGAGGAGGAGAGAGGAGAGAGAGAGAGAGAGAGAGAGAGAGAGAGAGAGAGAGAGAGAGAGAGAGAGAGAGAGAGAGAGAGAGAGAGAGGAAAATATTGTGTGTATGTGTAGATAAGATGTTATGAATAATTATAACCCACTCATCGTCAGTTACAATAACCTCTTATAGTCCCTTCATGTGTTGGTCTTCTTGATTGGCAATCTTTAATGAACCCTTAGGCATTGAGGTGGAGTGGTGGAGATTGGGTTAGACCTATTTTAATCCTTTTAAAATCATGGAAAGGATAACTAGAGGTAAACCATTCCTCTTATGGTATTTACATAGTGTAATTAGCCTCCATGAGGTATTGAGCAACCCATCATTTCTAATTCATGTGGATAAGACTTGAAACTACCTCCAACCTTCCATAATAAACATAAAGTGCATTTGATCACCTTTAATGTATTATTTATAAGGTTTAGTAACCCTATATGACCCACTTCAACACCCCTCTTATTCCATTAGTCTTCTTCTTGCTAACCATAGTATATATACTAGGTCAATTAGGCCTAGTGACATGGTTGTTTATGTTTTCTGGCCATGAAATCATATATTAGACATTAATATCATATTAATAAGTGAGTTTTAGGTAAGAAAAAAAACATTATATACCATGAAATATTCATTTTTAATAAAAATACATCTACAACCTTACCAAACTAGGTGATTAGATCACCTTCTCTTAGCATCTACAGACTGGCTATTTGGAGGAGACTTAAAAAGGCATTTTTAGGTAGATTTTTGGACATATTAGTAGTTTTTTGAAGATGAAATAAGTCATAAACCACCCCTTATAATGATTTTAAATATTCTAAAAAATTATTTATCCTGCTCTCTACTTAAAATTTTGAAAAAGTACCATTTTATGATAATTATGTATGGTGTTCATACATACTAGTACCATTAATAAGGTCTCCTATGAGTGGAATAGATGTTTCAAGTGTTTATAAGGTCACTCAAGAATGTTTGGCTACTAAAATATCAAGTTTTACTAAGTCATGTCTATCATCAGGTTTAAGTATGGTTTTGGAGGTCTACCATCTTAATGATGGTTCATAAATATGAAATCTCCAATCCCAAAATTATGGTTGTGGATGTTTATTCCATGGAATCCATTAAAACCCATAAAAATATTTGGGTCCAATTAATCTTGTGTTGAGATATATGAGTAAAATATGGTGGACTTCAAGCTCTTTATCAGGTAGTCTATGTATGTCATTATCTTATCATTCATTAATAAACTTGGTCCCATAAAACTAACTCATTAAAATATGACCTAATATAATTTTACCTGAGCCCCTATGCTATGAAAGTTATGATCACTTAAAGTGATGGCTTAAGTTGACTACTTAGGACTGTGTAATTTGAGTTAGGCTTAAAGACTAAAATGGTAATTATTTTGCATTATCTACCTCAAAAACTTTCTTTGAGGCCTATACTATCTTCTCACACCTCTTCATGGTGTCAAATCTACTTAAAAGAGTCTAAGTGTGCTTCAAATTTGATAGTGGTGCTTAAGGCCTAGCCATGGTTTTTAGGCCTAACATGCCAAGAATGAGTATTAGACGTTTGAGTGACCTATAGGTTAATTTATGGATAAAACACTATCACAACACCTTCTCCACCTAGTTTATATATCATTCATTTTACTAAAGCTACTTTGACCATAATCTCTTCTCATTCTCCAATGTGACTTCTTCCGAGCTTCACTATCAACCTGAGTTCTTAGGACCTAAGCAGTCCTTACCCTCCTCTTACTATAGTGTTAATATATTTATAAAATCGTATATAATGCTTTGAGGGTTTAATACACCCTTTAGATATAATCTTCCCTCCATCGTGTCCTCTGTATATCCTCATCTCTTACCTAGGATTTGTATGTAGTAATGTCTACATAACCCTTATTAATTAAGTTTAGTGCCTTTTATGCATTATCTAAGGATATTAACATCATGGATACATATTTTGTCCTTTATAACTCCATCTTCATGCATTTTTAGACTTTCATTAAACTCCTAACCTCTTGATGTTTTAATTCTAAAACATGCATGTTTGAGCCTATTTAGGCCTAATAGGCTTATGTGGGCCTTTAGGTTATTTTCATGTCAAATGACTTATAAATCTCTTCCTAGATTTTTTTTAAAATTTATCATTTACCTCTCTTTATATGTTTCTATACCTCCAGATGACCTCAAATATGCATTTTCTTTAAACTTCTCATGTACGGGCCTATTTAGGCCTAGTAGGTCTATGTAGGCCATGAAGCCCATTCTTGTGTCATGGATTGAAACATATTTATGTGAAATAATAATACCTTATTATTGGGATAATATATAAACCCACCTTCACTTAATACCTCACCTCTTTATAGGTTTATCACTCAACTCTCTTTCCTTTGGTCATGACTATAAGCAACAATTAGGTCTACCTAAGACTGTGAGCATAGACCTTATTATCTTTGTTTGGAATTTGGGATTATAAATAATGGATTATAATTAGGTATGTTATCATTAAATTGTATATAGGTCTTCTTATAATTCTCCATATTCATGTTACCCTCCAAATATGCAAAATAACCTCTTATAATAGTCAGAGGTCTGTATACTAGTTTTAGGCCTAATAAGACTAAATCAACCATTAAGCCTTTTATTATTCTCAAGGACTTATATTATTCAATTAAAAACAAAATGAATATTATGTAAAACCTATTTTCATCTTTAGGTTCCACCCTCTTGGTGTTATCTCACACTCTTATTTTAGGTAGTGAATGAGGTTTATTTGGAAGAAGAAGTCATTCTCCTTATTGTTTGACATACTGAGTCTCCATTTAAATCATGATGATCATGATGCATAAGGTATTTGGTATACATAAATACATCCATCCATTTAGCCAATCCATCTTCAACTCATCTTTACAATCATAGTTCTACCTTAACATCATTATCTTATAGGTGTTTTCTCTAAGTCTTTGACTATGTTCTGTAACCATTTTGAATAATGGACTTGGATGCCCTATTTATATCATGAGTTAAAATTCATGTCCATAATATTCTTAGTATCTTATCTACCCTCAGAACATGGTTTCTTTCTCAAGTTCTCATCACCCATATTTAGGCCTGTCGATTACAACTTTAGGCCTAAACTGTATGTGTTCCCTTGAGAGATGGTTGGTGTTTCATTTTTCTCTTGAAGGGGATTACCACTGTGTTTTGAATTATCACTGTCTTCTTGTCATTTTGAATCTTCTCAATCCTCAAAAACATCAACATATTCTCAATATCCCTTAATTTTGTTATCATATCCCTAAGTATGTTTAAAGGGGTTTTAATGTGTTGACATCTTGAGGGGATTGATGGTGTTGATCCTACTTTTGACCCTGATTCCCCATCTACCATGTCCTTCATAGAGTATTATGAATTTTCAGGTTTTCTTTAGTCCTTTTAAAATTTATAAATCTCATGTCATTAGTCTTCCATTTACTTGGATTGCCTTAGGCATGTAGGTTATTATGAAGTCTATTTGACAAGAATTGGGAATAAGAGTAGTCTAAGTAGAGGAGAGTGTGTAATATGTAGTGAGGTACATGGGGTAATAGTATTAATAAAACATAGGACTGTTGTGTGTCTTTTAAATAGCTTAAGGACCTTATACAAGTACCCTACCTTCTTCATGCCAAGGAGGCCACACACTACTCATAATAGTCACAATGGGGATATCAACTTCAAAGGATAATATGATATGATTTAGATAAGTATGGAAGGTAGAGGATACTTAAATTTATTCAATGTTATCATCATCAAACTAGGACATAATCAAATACCTCTATTTATGCCTTGGATAATCTACATAAGAAGTACACTATCTACATTTTGTAAGGGTAAAAACATGAAACTTGCTTGCTCCCACACCCTCACACTTGTGATACGAGGTTGGATAATGGTGTGGGAAGGTGGTTTAAACTCTTGAAAATATCTCTAATATTCCATTTCTTTATCATCATGCTTAGAAAAGGATAAAAGATAGAAAGCTATTACCCTTTCTAAATGGAAAAGATATTATGAGTTCCCTACCTTGTAACTAATTTTTCATAAAGGGTGGAAAGTTAATCTAATAAAAAAATTACCAAAATTGGAAGCTATCTAGGGTCTCCTCTTCTAACCAAAATTATATACCTTCATTTTTTCTCTCATGTCCATACCATCTACAAACCTAAAGCGATATTTTGGGTTGAAAAGGAGCTCAATGGAGTAAGAGGGTTAATTTTGAGCTTGTTTTGAATCCTTTTTCCATGAAACTTCATTAGAACACCTTAAATTATATATCATGCAACCTTATGACCTCCAATATATGTAACTAGCTATGTAAGTCTATACAACCTACTAAAACATTTGAAACCTCTCCTTTTCCTCCATTTTCTCCATGTTTCTAACCTTGAACCACCATTTTAGGGCATAAGGAGGAAAACATGAGTTATATGACATTTGAAAACTAGTGGTATAGTAGAGGAATTTGGAGAGGCACAATTTTCCCATGTGTGTGGTCCATTTGGATAGTGGGAAGTGAGTTTTACACCTAAAATTACTCTTTATGATATGAAAATGCCTAGTGATGGTTTTATAATGGCTATGGGACCCTTAAAATATCTTTATTAGCAATGATACACTTAAAACATCACCTTCCCAAAGTTATATAGTGCAATTTAGACCTATTTGAGGCATTTAAGGGTTACTTGATGACCTTTTAATGGTGAATTAACGTTGGATTAGTCTTGGATAAGTATATCATGGATAATTACCTTAAATACATCATTGTACCTTATGTCATGACCTAAAACAAGGTCTAAGCACCCTTACATCCAATTGGAAAAGATATCCCTTCTTGAAATGGATTAGATAAGCTTAAAACCATGACAATCAATAATCTCAAAATGTCCAACTTACCTTAACTTTGTCAAAAGATCCTTAATCTTATCAACAGGGCTAAGACCATTCTTTTAGGCTTCACAAGACACTTTTACACCCTCTACTCATTTAACGACCATCATGACCACTATCACATCACCAATAGATCTCAAAGTAGCCATGAGAAATGATGAGTTCATTAAAAAGTTCTAACACATATATGGTACTCTTAACAAGGATAGAATATCTTTAAGAGACATTTATAGTACCATGACCAGTTTAGATACTATAGATAAGTGTAGAGGGGTTCTCATGCAACTATTTTATTATAGGGGTTGACATTTAGCTTGTGAGGCCAAACTGTCAATAGTTTACTATTCAAAGTTCACATATAAATCCAATGGACACCTCAGGTGTACATGATAATAAATTCACTTCTATCCATACAATAAAATATTTCAAAAAAAATCTCTACATAGGACAAGGCATCAGAAAACATGAACAATGAATTCTTAATCTTATTGAGGCATTTATCAAAAAGGAAGGTAAGGACCTTGGATATAAGGATAACATATCTAATTCTAAGTCTTTCCACCATGATTCTCAACATATAGTGTTTTTCCAAAAAAATTCATGAATAAACAATATAGTAAATCATATATCTACACTTTCAGTTGTGTACCCTGAACTTATTGATGATACCATTTCTCCAGATATACTCAATTTTGATGAATTTTATAATGATAAAGCTATCCCATAATTCTTATGGGAATATGAGGATGTCCCTTCCTTCTATAATAATAATAGGTTTCCTCATTCCATAAATGACTAGGCATACTTTAGTGAGAGTTCTAACATTTTAGATAATATCCCAACGGACACAGATGGCACCCTACCTACAACACCTTACACTACTAATCAATATACATTACTTAATAAAGAAACAAATGAATTCAATTATGGCATGGACACTGATCCTTGCATAGTATTATTAGTTATCATCCTACATAAATAATATGATATAAATATTTGATACATCATAGATGACTACCTTACAACTTTTACTTGGTCTGATTTAGATATGTTAGGAATTGATTATTCATTCATAGTACACATGATTTTAATCTATCTAGATGTAAATCTAGTTAGATAAAATAATTTAAAAATTCAACCTAAGGTGGATATTTTAGTCAAAGTTGAGATCCAATTTCTTCTTGATGCAGACTTCATTCAACCAGTTACCCACCCTGATTGGGTATTTGAAAGTATACATTTTGTTAAGACTAATGGCCAAATTTGATGTTGTTATGAATCTAGAGATTTAAATAAATCATGTTCTAAAGATGACTTTCCCATACCTAACATCGATATTACAGTATAATTTCAGAATAGGGTATGAGATTATATATTTCATGGACAATTTCATTGGTTATAATTAAATCAAGATAACTGAAGAGGATGAAGAAAAAACTCATTTTATCACACCATGGGGTACCTTTTGCTATATAGTCATGCCTTTTGGATTAAATAACATTGGAAAAACATACCAATGAAATATGACCCACATTTTTCATGATCTAATTTTTAAAAAATTAAAGACTATATTGATTACTTATTAGCTAAATCAAAAGAGTGACAACATTATGCAGTCAATTTATGACAAATTTTTGAAAGGTTAAGACAACACAATATACAACTTAATCCCAATAAATGTGTATTTAGTATCACATGTGGTAAATTATTGGGATTTATAATATCACAATGAGGCATCAAGTTAGATCCAAATAAATTCAAAGTTATAATGGATATGTGTCCTACCAACTTAAATCAACTTAGATCTTTACAATGAAAAATTTAGGCAATACATTGTTTTGTGGCATAGCTAGTAGATAAGACTCAATAATTCATAATATTACTTAATAAATATATAAAAATTGAATGGGATATTCCATGTCAAGAAATATTTGATACACTCAAATAATAATTGTTGAATCTACCTGTCTTGGTACCACCCATACTTGATAGGCCACTTCCCCTTTACATTTTTGTGACCGATCATGCAATTGGTACACTCTTGTCACAACATGATGACTAGCATAAAGAGTGACATATATAATATATTAGTTAGACACTATTGATTATGAATTAAATTAATCCACAATGGAAAAACTCTAGTTAGCACTTGTATTTACTAAACAAAAACTTTGACACTATATGATCAATAATGAGATAGCTGATTACGAAATCAGATCCTTTAAATTTTATTATGTCAAAACCTCAACTCTCTAGAAATATGGTGAAAGGGGTAATTATAATCATATATTTTGATTTAAAAATCATGTTACAAAAATATATAGAGGGAAAAATAATTTCAAACCAATTGGTAGCACCACTATTATATACCGATCTTATCAACAATAAATTTTGAGATGATTTCATAGCTTACAACATTATTTGTGACACATGTATGATGTTATTTGATGGTTCTATATGTGAATTAGGTGCTAGATATGGAATCATATTTATAACTCTACTAGGATAAATAATTCCATTTGCATATCTATTAATTTTATCATGCACAAACAATATAAAAAACTATGAGGCACTTATCCTTGACCTTTATGTAACTTAGGCTCTCCAAGTAAGATTTATTAAGGTCCATGGGGATTAATAATAGGTTGTTAATAAAGACATATATGTATACAAAACCAAGGAATAATGCTTAGTTCCATACAATAATATGGTTCAATGTCTATATGCTTAATTCAAATACTTCTCTATCAAAAATATCCATCAAAAAAATAATCATCATGTGAATGCAATGGAAAGTGAGGCATTGTTTATCTTGATTGAAAGCAATGATGACCAAGCTATATTCACTATTAAATGATTATAGTCACCATTATTATCCTATGAATTTATCATATCTCTATAAATTTTATCCACCACACACATTAAAAAATCCTCAAAATGGTTTTCTAATATTTATAATTTTTTGCACAAATCTATCATGCTAGATACTTTCACTAATAATGATAAGCACAAATTACATATAAATTCCTTCAATTATGTCATCATCATTGGGGGGCTTATTTAAATTATATTTTTATGTACACTTAATCTAATGTATGGTATCTAATGAAGCTAAGTTTTCCATTAACCAAGTACACAATAATGAATGTGGTGTCCCATTTTAGTGGAAAAAACAATGCTACACAAATTACTTTGGCAAGGATATTATTGGCCCACCATGGAACTAGAATGTACATAATATGATAAAATATGTCACAAATGTCAATGACATAGAGATATTAAATCATGTTTATTTATAGTGATTAAAACCTATTATATCCTCATGGCCATTCATACTATGGGGATTTGTTCTAATTGGTAAAATCAATCGAAAATTAGTAGGGGGTCACAAATTTATCATTACATGAACAAAATAGTTTACTAAGGGGGTGGATGGCATCCTGTTACAATCGAAAAATGTAAAGTATAATGTAACTTTCTCATGATAAACATCATTTCACATTTTTTCCTACCAACAACCATCATTATAGATTAAAAAACCTATTTTAAGAATAAAACTATGATGAGATTTTTTGCTAAATATAAGATCCAACTCAAATTCTCTACTCCTTACTACCCACAAGGTAATGGTCAAGTATAATCTACAAGTAAGATAATTAATAGTATCTTGAGACAAATAGTTTTTAAACTCAATGATGATTGGAATAATCAAACTCATCTATGTATTATGGGCCAACTGAACTAGTATTCAAACACTGAGAGGAGTTATTCCCTTATTCATTAATTTATGGAACTTAATCAATATATTATTGGAATTAGAAATCCAATCCTTATGAGTAACCCTAAAAGGGTTTATCATAAATGACCAATACAAATAAAAATTTCTACATGACTTGGAAAGATATATCACACAAGCATCCAAGCCACATAGCACTTTAGAGCATACCAAAAATAAATCCAAAAAGTATACAATAGCCATGTTCATAACCTATAATTAGAAGTCAATGATCTCATTTTAAAATAAAACCTCAAAAATGTCAATGCTAAAAAGAAGAAGAAAATTAATGTTAAAAACAAATTGGATTAGACCATAATTAATCTTTAAAAAGCTTAGCCATAGGTTATACCATATAGATTCACTAAATGGTAAGGCAATGTAGAATCTAATGAAACATCATGCATCTATGAAGATTCTACATCTAAATAACTCACAATTTTCTTGTACATGGTTTCCTTTATCTTGATCCTTGTATATAGTTTCATTTTCATGTTTCTTGTACATATATTATACTAAAAAATAACTAAAATAATATATGTTCAAGAATATAAAAAAAATCAAATATTTTCTCAAAAAATATAAATTTCAAATTGTATGCATTTCCATGTTTACATTCTTTCTATTTGCCAAGTACTACATATGTTATCTATGTTAGTGTAGTTGGTTTTATCATACATACATGCTTTAATTTTTCCCTTCAAGTGTTACCATATTACTATAGGACTCTATTCCTCTACACATATCCATACTTGCCATTATCTACCCATTAGGGGCACATATACATATAAATAGATTCAACATTGGTATATTATCCCATTAGGGCATCATACCAACAAATTCTAATTTTCCAAGTTATACCTTTATATACTCCATATTCATAGATTTATCATTTATTATATCTTGATATTGGTCATCTTGTATTATAGTTATTTTTTTTACTATTAGAACTATAGACTTAACTTATGTACACATTTTCTATTTTACATATTTGTACCACACGCTTATGCATAATTCTCATTTTTAGCTTTACTATTTCAAATTTGATTGTGTCTTTTTTATTCTACATCTACTTAGGGTCATTTGAATATGTCATTGTTCTCTAGATCTAAGTGAATTCATTTCATTATGTGTATGCTTTGGACATGTGCCCATGTCCTTGTGTGTAATTCTTGATTATTTATGTAGACATTTGAACATGTCCTTCCATGTGGACCTAATCCAACATTCCTTTATCTTGAATATGTGGACATTAAGCATGTCTTTTCATGTGGGCCTTTCCTCAAACTTAGTGACATGTGCCCATGTCCTTTACATTATGACCCCTTGGTCTAATTTGTGGTGCCTCATGTTCTTGTATGTACACTTTCATGTATTAATCATGGCCATCCCACTTATCTCTTATTGGTTACTTTCAAATCTAGTTTTTGATGCCATTAGGGACCTCATGCATTTAACTTTCCTCCTTGGGTGCCTTGACAGACATCATGTCCCATACACCTAGGTAGTTTACTCATATTATATTTTAGATTTACTATTTATATACATGCTTACATTGTTACATTTATCTTGAAAACCTTGTGAATGCTAGATAAAACATACATCATACATTATCAATGTATGCTTAGACTCTTTTACTTTTTAATGTCATGTATTACACATTACATTGGTTTATCATGCAAATATAATATGTTTTTAGTCTAACACATAGATGCATAATTTTTATTTTAAGGATAGTTACTATAGAAGTTCAACAAACCCCCTCAAAAGAGGGGGAATTAACATGAGTTTTTCATAGAGATGAGGATATCCTAGTGCACTCATAACATAGTTTTCAACACACAAACATAGATTATATAGATCAAACTTAGGAAAATACAGTGAAGTATAGTTACACACATATTAGTCCCAGTTTCCCTTAGAAATAACACTTTTAGACAATATCATAGTACACTACCATAAATATAGTGTGTTTTAGCCCACTGATCATGCTATTGTATAGTAAACCTTAAACACATAAGATTTTATAATTATTAAAAAGCTATAATAGTTAAAGTTTAGGTTTGTATAGTCTTAGTCATTGATTATTAGATATGTTTAGTATATACATTATTTTTTGTATAGAATTACACAAGTTTGACTAGATTGGGGGCATCATGCATAGCATGATCACTCCCATTTCAATTTTATATATGCACAAACACATTATTATGATTTAGTCTATAATCCATATTCATAGATATCAAAATTGGGTGTATGTGTGGCACATTGTTACCATATTTTTAATTTTGCACCAATTATCTCAAAAGGAATGAAAAATGTATGTCATTCTCCTAATTGTATACTCCAGACACCATATACACCATTTTTTCACTAAGATTACAATAGATTGATGCCTCATTCTATCTATAGTGTTTGGCATTCCTAAGTGGCCCAAAGCTATTTTTACATTTTAGATATTTTGTGTGGGATAAATCCATCTTACATAGTTTCAATTACATCAGATAGTTTTAGTTTTAGATGCATATACTACACATGGGTAGTTAATGATGGAGTCATAGCCTACTTGAGTTATTGATCCACCTACATGAGAGGGTTGGATAACTCATCACTCAAATATAATTTACTCACAAATTATAATCCATAATATAGGGGTGGGAAACAATAGAGTCAATATCTTGAGTTATTGAGCTAGCCACACATGGGGATTGGACAAGCCATCAATATAGCCCAGGCTATTCAATATTTCATCACCATTTACATATACATGTTGTCATAAGGTATTTTCATTTGTTCATAGATCCAGTGAGGTGTATTCATTCATTTCATTCCTCTCTCCCACATCTCTTTACTCAAATTTATATTTGATTTTGATATTTATTAAGTAAATACTAATTTGTATATGTTTCATTTATAGGATACACAATGGAGCATATTTCCTAGACTCAGACCCACATTCATGGGCTTTTCCTCTTAGGTAAAATAGGTACATTCTCTTTCCTTTATCCTATTCATTTCACTTTGATAAATTTATAGAATAAAAGGTGGTCAAATTTATTCATTTAAAATGTCATTTAATGTAATGAGTGTCACTTGATACCACCCTATCTTTAACTTAGCCCTAGACCTATCTTAGAGACTCTTTTGATCCCTTTCTATCTTTCATAAACATTTAGCCTAGGCCCATATATACAAAATGACATATTAAGCCTTCTCCTAGGAACCCCAGATCCTTGTTCAAATGTACTGGCCACCTAGACAATAACATGACCCCTTTGGTCTATAACACACTGTGCTATTGGAAAAGGGGGTAATGTTATTATCCATTAGTTTCTTTCACCCCAATGGATATATTTCTGCTCCCCAAATAATCTTAGGGTTAATTTAGACTCATTTCATGCCTTGAATATCTTCAAAACACTATATAAAGACCTCTCATTCATTTATCACTTAGATGTAAATTCGCATGAATAAGCTCAGAAATAATTGTGAAAATTAAGGTCATTGATCCCTATTTATCCTAATTTTTTCATGCATCCATTCAAAACATCCTAAAGCTCAATTTTACTCATATTTATATTTTCAAGTCACACTCAAATCATTCAAATTAGCATTCATACTCAAGCACACTAGTATCACTTTCACTTGCATCAACATTTATATCAAGAGAACTACATCAGGTTTAATCCCCTTTTGAGGTATTGGTATATGGAAATGCTTAACACATGGGGTGTTGAGGTCACATCTAGATTATCATACTAATTTCATTCTTCTTAAAAAATTATGTTTATTAAAACCCTAAAAAAAGGATTCCAAAGTGGAATCAGTCAAAATGAAACATAGATGATGATCTAGGTCTCATTCATGCAAGCACGAGCTTATTAGAATAGAGAGATGGTCTATCCCAAGTTTCACTATTTTATCTAGATAGGGTCAATATTGCATTACATACGGTCAGCAATGTAGTGTGTTAATGGCAAAGAGGACCACATTACCATCTAAAGGGGATTATGACATATTTTTTTTTATTGATGACAATTTGACCTAATCCTATATCAATTTGTATCCTACCACTTGTTTATTTAAATAATGTTTTCTAGTTAAGTACCTTTATAATTCATTGCTTTTTATAGGCTAGCAAACAAATCAATTATTATAAAAATTAGTGGCTATTGATACTATGGTATTTTGTTCAAAAATTTATATACTAAGATCTTTTATCTATTTAGGGTTTTACATTAATCCCTAAAATAGTTAAATCATAAATAGAATGCCTTTGAACCATATGAGATATATATCACATGCACACATCGATAATCCCATCTAGTAGGTATTTATAATGTGATAGAGGAGGATGTGAATTTTATTCCATTTAACATTTTAGTTTTTTTTAGAATGGTCTTATAAATGATTGTTAAGTATTTTTTGTTTATGGTGATCACCAGGTTGTGAACCTGATTCCTTTGAAGGATCCTTAAATGAAATATTTTGGTCATCGATAAGATCTCATATATTTATATTAAAGGTAAAGCATCTAATAGTAGAATGTCCTCATCCTTAATGATAATCATAATAAGTATTCACATTATATTCTTTAGGTAGCGGTTTGACTCATATTAACCTTAATAGGATTAGGGATAGATATAAGTTAGCCCTATAGTAAGCATGGGAGTAATGAATTTGGGGTCTTAGGTAAATGTGTAAATTATCTCCTTGGTGCATTAGATAAGACAATATGATTAGGATGTTGTGTAAATGTGTTGACCATGGTGGTTTTTTATTTTTAGTCTTAGGAGGTTTTACCTTATAACTTGGTTTAATTTAAATTTTTGTACTAGATGTAGATGTAGCTGGTGTGTTTTCTACATATTTGAGTTTATTAAATGATATAAGATTAATTTAAAAGTATCCTAAAACATGACATAAATCATCAAAAGATTAAAAAATATTAAATACAATAGACTCATGTAAAGGAAAAAGTAAATTTTTCTTAAATATATATTATAAATATTTGTCGACCATAAGGTTGGTTATTTCAGCTAGCATTGTCTTATATCTCAAGACATATTCATTGATAGGTTCATTGGTTCCTTGTTTTATTTTGACAATTTGGGCATAGGAAAACTTTACAAAAATGTTAATGGAAAAGTGTTCTAAAAATTGGTAAACAATAGGTTTGAATGCTTTTATGGATTGGAGAGTTAGATTATATAACCACCTTAAATCATAGTCCTTGAGACTTTGGGAATAATTTGGTCAAAAGTTTATCATTGGAAGCATAGTTAAGGCATGTCACATAAAAGGTTCTAAGATGTCTTTCATGATCACCTTTTCCATCATAAAACATGTACTTAGGTGCAACAAATCCATTTGTCAAATGGTGAAAAGATATTTCAATTGCAAGAGGGTTATGCAACACATCTTGGAAATCTATAACATGAGGGGATTTTAAATATTTTTATTCAATGTATGTAATCTTATCTTCCAAGGTTTTTATAACTTGAAGGAATTATTAAGATGTAGGCCTAGTTGGAGTTATATTAGTAAGTTAATTAGTCACTATTGGGGATGAAATATGTTTTCAGTTGTAATACACATTAAAATTGGTATTTGTGTTGAAACAATAGGTAATTCCATAATAGATGTATCAATAGTAGTTTTAGGGAACAAAGGTTTAAACACATAATTTTTCCCCCATTAAATTTATGTGGGTTGATAAGTGTGGGATGAGTTATGGTACCTTCTAAAGATTCACCATTACTAGGTGAGACATCCTTGGCCTTATCTTATTTACTTATTTCATATCTTATAATATACAAAATTACATCTATTAAGCCCTTGTTATTATTGAGATGAGCAACCAATGCTTCTTGATATTATATTTGGAATTAGGTTTTATCACTAATATTTTCCATTGCTTAACAAATGATTTTTTTTAAGAAAGTACAATACTTATAAATTCATAATAGAAAAATATAAAAACCCTAGGTGACCTAGGGTTTAATGTTCAAAGATCAAGTTCACCAAATGTTTAAAACTAAAATGAAATATGTGTTATTTTCACTCTATGGAGTAGGGCTAAGAATATTTAAATGAAATGGCATAAGGGTGATAATCAGATCTATAACATGACAATTAAATGCTAAACTTAGATATAATCTTACAATAAATTTATTATGATGAGATAGTCTAAATATGGAAAGCATAACTAGTATAGATATAAAAATGACAAAGAAGAGAAGTAATTATATTTTTCTAATGTTAATTTAATTCTATATATAGAATAAGATAAAACTAGGTAGGAAGAAAAATTTGGAATAATTATCAGATTCTAGATCTAATACCTCTAGCTATTAAATAGTTGTATTAGCCTTGGATGGTTGCATTGATGCTAATGTCTAAGTCTAATGATAGTTTCATGTATGTAATATATTGTGAAATAATATGCAACTACGTTGATGCTTCTAGGTTTTGATTTGACTTCACTCTGACATATTTAAATATGGGTCATGGATAGTTTCCCCTTTTGAAATGGAAAACCCCTAGCTTTTCATCTTCAATGTGATCTTGAGGAAAAATGGGTTAGTGTTCAAATAGTTTTGAGATGAACCCAATAAGCCCATTATCAAAGGGTGTTTCATACATATCCACTACTCTATAAGAGGGCTTCAAACTCATGTAGTTATCCCATATGTGTTGGCTTGTGTGTGAATTATGCAATATGTGTAAATCAAGTACATCAATGACCTAGATTATAACTTATAAAATTAGGCACTTGGGTAGTTCCTTTAGTACTTTAGACCTATATATGTGCAATCCCTATGATTGATTTAGAATAATAAATAGGGAAGCTTTTCTCAATTTAATGTTCTTTAAGTGCTCTTTGATTTGAATGCTAGGTATAGGTTTAGGGGTGATATTCTAATTATACCAATCCTATCAAGAGATAAATCACATTAAATAACTTAAACTAACCATTATAATACATTTAATTTGAAAATTATGACTTGAGGTCACTAGACACTTACGTTAGGGTAGGACAGTAATATTGACATTATTGTCTATCCTAGATGTTAGTGTCTAGGGAGTAATAACTATAGTCCTAGAACTTACATATGTGTAATATAAGTAAATTTTAACTATTTTGGGAAAGATAAAATGTCTATTTCATCAATATAAGAGTAATTAGACTTAGAGATACACCAAAGGGAAAAAGATAGAAAAGATGTGAGGCTTGTAAAAGCAAGGAGAGTGTAAAATTAAGAGGAATAGCTAAGTTCTAAGTTTTCCAAGTTTAAAAGACCAAGGCGATACATAATCATAAAATATCATCCTCACACTCTTGAGATATTATCACAAAGGCTTACATATCTGACTATCCCTCAAAAGAGTAGTCCTAGAGTCAAGTCTAAAGGCACATACATGTCAAAATTTCATGGTGAAAAGTGTGTAAATATAAACATTTTATATTACAATGGTTTACACACACACACACACACAGACACACACACACACACAGAGAGAGAGAGAGAGAGAGAGAGAGAGAGAGAGAGAGAGAGAGAGAGAGAGAGAGAGAGAGAGAGAGAGAGAGAGAGAGAGAGAGAGAGAGAGAGAGAGAGAGAGAGAGAGAGAGAGAGAGAGAGAGAGAGAGAGAGAGAGAGAGAGAGAGAGGATATTCATATGTGGTTTGATCCATATTCAGAGTACTAAAACTTAGGAAACATTCAATCACTTAGAAGAGAATAGTTGGAGCTTTCCAACCCAACATATTAACACCTTTTTAAGGAATAATATTTTAGTTGAAACTACATTTCTATTTTTAAAGGAGGATAATTAAATAAACATTAATTCATAAGATTTAAGGAAATCACACACATATGAGGAAGTAATAGGTTTAGGCATAGAAATCGAGGCATCATAGATCTACATAGTTAATATGGATAACTTTGGTAGAGCCTAGATAGTTCTAGTCACTACAATGGTCTTAGTGTGATGGATGATATATTTATAATTTTTGAACTCTTGTTTCATGATCTAAATGACTATAAGGAAAACATATACAATTTTAAAAAATAGTGATGAACATGTTAAGAAACAAAATATCAAAGTAAGCTACATACCTATCTTTCATAGTGCTTTATCAATTTCTAATTGTGTAAGTGAAATATAAATCTACCCTTTTATATTAAAATTTTGATTATTATTACCCTATTTTACATAATTTTATTATTTATATTTTTATAATATTATAGGACACATTAATCCAAATAAATAAAACATTATGGTGAAATTGACCATGTACTTGACCATAAAAAAACCCATAGGTATATTCTATCTCATAGTTTCATATTCTCTTAGAGCTTCATATTTATCTTCTATTAGGGTTTGACTTCATGATTTTATTTTTGATTTCCACTTATTCATAAATAATCATAATGGGAGATATAATTAATATGAATTATCATAAAGGAAATGATTATTCTGATTTTTCAAATTGGTTTTATGATATAGGTTAATGTCAAATTATATAATATGTTTAAATTAATCCACATATACTTGAGGTAATATTAAATGTATTTATATCTGAAAAATATAAAAATCCACATTTGAGGAATGAAATGTCAAAATTTTTATTGATATTAACCCACCTTTTAGATGCCTAGATTCTAAAATAGGTGTTATGATCATTATTCCTAATGCTAATATTCATGTGTCTACAACTATGGCTAACTAAGTGATGTCTACACTTGGTGGGGGAAACACATGTTAATATCCATATTTGTATATATATCCCTATGCAACATTATTTTTTTTCTTTCCAAGATTCTTTCTTATGTGATACTAGATTGTTATAATCAATCTCATATGCCTCCTAATCAAGATATTATACATACTCTTCATAAATATTCAAACAAGTTTCTCACAAATGGAACAATTTTTCCATAGGGTGGGGAAATTAAAAATTCTCAATCATTATTGCGTAACCCTTTGGCCAAAAATATTTTCACTTATCCTTAACCTATAGGATTTTTTCATGTAAGCTTACATCATATTATGGTAAATGTGATATAGAAAAACATCTTGGATCCTTTCATACAACATGTTTAGATTATTACTATAATGATAAGTTACTAACAAATATTTTTTCAATGTATTTTTTTGGTAAAATAGGGTTATGGGGTCCCTCACCCCTCTTAGTTATAAAAAATAATGCTTACAAAAAGAACCAATGTTTCAAACTATCACGGTCAAAGTTATGATATTTACATCAATGAAACTGCTTTATGAAAACCAAAACCTAAAATTCCCAAGGAAAAGTGTATGAAAATCTCCTACCAAATAGTGATATAAAAGGTTTATGTATAAAATTCAAATCACAAATAGTATTTTAGCAATATAACACAACAAAATTCTATTAAAAAAACATGATCTACCATAATAGAGACAAAAATGGCCCAAAAAAGAAAAATACAATATATCCATTCAAAACAATCATCACAGTAAAAATAAAATAGTAAGTTGGGACTAATAAGTCCAATAGATGTGAACTAATAATTTTTTATCATCAAAACTAAATGATGTTCCATAGCATAAACATATCTTTCACAAAAATATTATAAGGCCTAAAAAATAATTTAGATAAAGAAAAACACCCCATTAATCCTTTGTCACTTTCAAAAACTTAAAAACTGATCATTACTCAATTTTAATTAAATAATTCCTAAAATTTCCTACTATTGCACATTCATCTCAACCTAATAAATCTATGGTAAACCCATCCATTCCTCTGAATCACTACTAAAAACTAAGGGGAAAGGGTTCTACTGGATTCTAACATTAGCTAATAGATTTGTCACGTGGTTCATCTTATGAAAATAATGTTGAAATATGATTGAATATAAATTCCTCACTACATACCTATTTCCACATTATATATTATTAAACTTATATTTGGTATCGTACATTTTTTCATAGAATTTATAGTGACCATTGAATCCATCTCCATAATTATGTGTTGAAATCCTTTTTTCTTAGCCATCTTTATCCCTTTCAAAAATTAAATAGACTTTGATTCATTTTTGGTGTCCTTAGGGATAAATAAATAACCATACTCCCTCACATGCAAGAAATATTCATAGAGGAAAATGAAGTATACTTCCATGCCCAACCAATCTAGTATTTCCCTAGACGATCCATCAAAATTAAGTTTAAAAACCCAAAGTTCTATTGAAACCCTCCTATCATCTCATCTATCTTTATTTACTTTATTTTTTTATAAAGTCTATAAAAATAATATCGAGCTAATTTTCTGATATATATATATTTTTTCTATTCATTTCAATTATTTTATATTTGAAACATAAAGTGAAGAAAATGGTTTCAAACCAACCATCTAGGTAGAGAAAGTGTCCTTGACCATTCTTGGGCAAACACAAGTTTGGAGAAGTCTAGAGAAAAGGTAAAACCACACTTGTCTTTCATAATAAAAATGAATGAGGAGATGATCCACATATTATCCTTCTTGTTTATACCTAATAAAAAATGATGGACTAAAAAATACCATTCTTTGATGTCTATCATGAGTGAGGATTCTTTCCAAATAGGCTTTCTATGTAAAATAATTGTCACTTAGGGTGTTGACTGCATTCCAAATCAAGGGGCAAGGCCGAGCATCTTCCACATGAAATTTCATAGAAACAAAATTTTAACCATATTTAACAATTGATATATCATACTTTTCCCCATTCAATCACATGTTATCTAAGACTATGTTTTCAAAAGAATATTCCCCATTGCTAAAATATGAGATAATAATTTAGTTTTCTCAATTTGGACATTTATATTTGTTAATACCTTTCATTTTATAGTTTTACCAATGTAATGAATAGTATCAAAAAAATAATCACATAATCTAACCCCGTAAAAATTTACCATAATGTCTTGGATGTCTCCCATACTTGACCTTTGCTACAACATAGGTTCCCCTTGCTATGTATTAGTCCAAATGATTATTCTTTTTCCATTCCCCACATCCCAAGTCAAGTTTTCACAAATTTTCCAATGCAATAAATAATGAATTTAAAATATGGGAACTTGATGGATGATTTTCAGCAATGAAAATCCTCTCAAGTCTATTATTGTCCAAATATTTTCCTCTTACCATATAATTCCATGGATATAACTCCTCCTCATATAGACACCATGCCACTTTAGCTCCTAAATAAACATTATGAAAGTGGATATTTTTATCACTGTATAACCTTATGATTATTTTCTATATACATTTTCCAATTTGGTGAGATATATTTTAACTTTTTATTCCTTTCTATGACACAAGAAATGTCTAACAATTTTATTTATCCTATGCACAACCCCAATCAGATCTTTCAAGACTAAGAACAAGTAGAGTATACTTTCATGCAATATCAATTAATCAAAATAATTATTCCATCTAAACTTATCCATTTCACTTTCCAACCAACCAATATACCTTACAAAATTTCAATCAAATTATTCCATAGTTTTAATTTTGTAAATAAATGTACACCAAGATATTTGTTGAGAAATTTTCCTATGGGAACACCTAATGCTTCTGAAATTATTTATTGTATTTCTCTTGGCACATTGATATAGAACATTTTAAACCTATGAATATTTATTTTCTATCTAGAGACCTCCTCATACTTTTTAAAATATTTATTAAATATCACCACCTAAACCATATTTTCCTACCCAAAGAAAAAAATATCATCCATAAAATATAAGTGGATGTTTTAGTAATATTCATCATGATTCTTAATCCCTTAGATCTTATTAATTTATCTAAATTAAACTAAGATTATACCTAAATATTCTACCATAATAATTAATATGTAAGGATATAGTGGATCACCTTTTCAAATCCCTCTTGATTTTTAAAGCTTTAAGGATATTATTTTTATGGTATTAATGCCTTCATATTGGATCAATACATGTTTTCAGTTCTTTGGATGACAAATTTTTTACTCAATTTTTTGATAAATATTAGTGAGAAGATATCTTCTTCTCAAATTGTAAAACTCAAATGAGGACTTAGTAATCCCATTAATGGCTATGTTCTTATTTATAAAATTATGCTCTAAAAAATGACCAATCATATGGCTAATAATGAAAAACAATACGTATTCAAGAAAATAATTTTTGTGTTTATCCATGAGTATTATATTCAAACTATTCTAATATTTTAATGATATGTGTTGGATAGTTAAAGATTGTGAGACTGAGATAATTTTCATGAATATGCTAAAGTATGGGACTAACCCTCCCACATCTATTAACTCTAAGTTTTAAACCAAACCAAATTTAGAATAAAATCTTGTAGATACTAAGAATGAGGATAAAATCATGATTAATGTGTTTTCATAACCTACTAATATTCTTGTCCTTTTGGATCCTCAAAGGAGGTAGTTTACATAATTATTAGAACCTTTTCATTAGTGTTAGGCCCATTTTTTGTAACTTAGGTAGTGGATCAAACCAAATCAACACATCTTAGTGCATGAAAGTCATGTAAATGATTACCCTTTTGAAACCATTAGCACCAACTAGAAAACTATTTAATAATATTACACCAGTTGGTAGGCAATTGCTTATCACCTGGGTTTGAAAGAGAATCTCATTTAGTGCTTACATATGGTAGTTAGAGAGCATGGGTGTTAGAGTAGTGGAGCCAGTTGCATAACAACCCATAATGATATCTCAACATCCTACATCCATCCATCCCACCTAGGAAGAAGATGTTCCTCTACTTATTTAAATGAGTTTGAACTTGAAGACAAGGAGAGGTGATTGCTAATAGTAAATGTATAATGACATCAAGAGCCACAATTAGTATATTGTAATCTATATGAACTAGTTTAAAATATATAACGTATGTCCCAATCTCACCTGTGATCCATTAGGCTTGAGTAATTTCAAGGATGAGCACATTCTCTATTTATATAAACTATATTTTATATTGACAACATTGAAGTTAAAAAAATGGCATTGCTTATCATATTAGGTGTTGATTCCTTCCTTATGAGTTAGAACTATTATATGTTGGTAGATTAGTTTTATGTGAATAATTCTATAGTGTCTATTGGTATAATGTATTATGATACAAAGGTTTGTTCTAGGTCACCAATGGCATCCTTATCTACTAAGTGTTAAAATTAGCCTACATCAAGGCTCTAATACCTATTCTTAGAGCACTAAATTGAAGAATGAGCACTTGAACCTAAGCCATTCCCATGACTCAAATGAGAGCTTAAATGACCTCTAACTCACTATCCCCATAGCTTATGTTATTAAGAGTTTTTCTTAGCGAGATATGAACCTATACCATAGGACTTGCACCCCTAAATAGGCTCACTCCTATTGATATTTTCTATAAGATTCTATCACCGATAGGCTACCTAAGCCCACCTTTCCAATCACTAAGTCCCAATGATACCAAGGTTGTGCCATGATTCAACTAGCCTAGAGTGATCTTCATTCCTTTGCTATTATGCTTCAAGTGAGTGCAAAAGTCATGTACCTTATGTGAAATTGATGCCAACATAATAGTGTATTAAATTTAATGCACCATAGACTTAATATGCTCATGACTAGATATACCAAGTATAAAACTAACCCATCTTGACTATTAAGTGCATGACTAAGCATAGAACTTAATCAAGTAGACTTTTTTACAATATATTGATTCCATTTTGAAGACCTATGTTGAATTTCATTATTGTAATGGTGAAATAGAGTGATGTTGTAACCATCACTCGAGAACATCAGGCACTAGATAAATCAAGTGGAAGATAGTTTTGTGTAAAAGCATCTGCCATGAAAAGGATAGGAGTTGAGAAAATTGGTGCAAACCAACCTATATGATGATCTATATGAGGTGTTCTTTTATGAACTACCTGAGCATGTGTACCAATGGTTAGTTTCCTATACTACTTCTAGAAGGCAAATCTAAGGCCAGTGAAATGAGTGGAAAAAGGACTGCCTAAAGAGTCTTAAGAGTGTAGATGATGTTTAGACATGTAATGTAGACAAGTGGTGGAGTGGTGCATTGAATAAATACATGTTGGAATCTATAGTGTCAAACTTATCTTGCCCTGAAGAAGTAGAGTATGAGTTATTTTATGAACCAAAGGGTGTCTTCATAAGAGGGATCAACACTAAAGTAAAGAAAGTACTGGTGGATTATGGTATTTAAAATATATAGATGGAAGGCTAAAATCCTTGTGCATATGAGAAAGTATAGAAGGTGAGAAGGGGAAGTTTAAGTAAGTCATGATGGAAAGGGATGAACAACCTAACACCCAAGAGATCTAAAGATAGATCTATAGTAAGTGAAGGCATAGGCTGATAGAGGATCTAGAACTTGAAAGTGCTGAGAGGACCCATAGTGAGTAGGAAGGGCATAGGGAAGGATCCCTTGAATTGTAACAACATAATGAGAGAGAGGAGGAAACAAGATAACAAGCTCAGTAATTAGGTGTAGAATGTCTTAGGTTCCTATAAGATGTGTAAAATGAGGATGCACTAGAAGCACCTACCCTCTTTGAACCAAAAGTACAATCTCATGTTATAAAAGATAGAATAATGATAACCAACCTCATTATAAACATTGACTTTGATAGACTTCAAGATTTGATCCAAGTCATTGTAATCAAACAAATGATACCTTATAAGGAATTGAACCAAAATACCATGAGACTAGTGTTCAAAAACCAAAGAATATAAAACATAAGCACAAACATTCCTATTTAGAGGATTTCAACTATGTTGAATGGGTAAAAACCCATAGGAAGTGGCCCATCATCACAAGTGAGTATCATTATACCATCAAGATTTATGGCACAACTTACAGCACCAGGTTCAACACTTAACCCTACACCTAGAGGCATTAGAGGACCACACCCAACATAAATTCTAAGGGGCAAACACCTTAGAATATAGGAACACCCCCTCAACAAATTTATTACAAAATGGTGATATAATTTCCCAAGTATCATGCCATAGAGAATGTCATAGACCATGTGCTTAAGTGTGAACTTCAGCAACATGCTCAGTGTATTACCCAATCAGAGTACAAGGTGACTCATTTCATGACCACCTTGTTAGATTTCACCCATACTTGGTATCAAAAATTTGATTCAAACTAGGCTATGGTTGATTATGATATACTGAAGGAGGCCTTCTTAAAGGAATTTGATAATCCTAAGTTAGATGAATAGAGCATCATGGTGCTCAAGGAAATCATCTAAGTGCTATCTAAGAGCATGCACTTGTATGATGCATAGTTTAAGTCCCTCCTTTCTAATATTCCATATGATATTCACCCCTCCTAACACAGGCAATGGTTTTTTGGGGGCCTCCTAGTACCTTTCAAAAGAGAATTGTTTATGAAGACCTTCACATATCCCATGAAGTGCTTGAATCCACACTCTAGGTGGAAGTAGTAGGTAGTGCCAAAATTGAAATAAACCCATTTATGGAGGTGAAAATCATGTCAATGGCCTCCCAATTGCATAATTTGAATGTTGGTTTGATACATGGAAATAATAGTGGATTGTGGTTTACTAACTATGAGATGAAATGGCATAACAAGAATAATTACCTACATAGAAATATTTCCACCTTACTTCTTAGCTGTGAAGTGTGTCATGGGCCACATGACTCTCAAAACTATCCCCTATTACAATGTGCTAGTCAAGTAAACACTACCATCTATTAAAAGATGTGTGATGCCTATAATAATTTAACATCAAATTATTGATTCATTAATGAGATGTACAAAAATATGGAAAGAGGCATAAGGTAGGTAATGACCATAATCAGTAGGAAGCTAGGCCAAGGAAATAAAGGCTATGAATAGTAAAATGTTGGCTATAGAAATAAAGGAGGCATCCATGGCTGAGGTGGAGGGTGTGGTGGAGGAATATTCTCACCATGATCATGTTATAAGTATGGGTTGATTGAGCATTACCAGCATGACTATCCCACATACTCCATGTGTGGGTATTGTCAAGGACAACATGTAGTCAAGGATTTACTAGACTTGTATAAGAATATAACTCAAGTTTGGTCTAGTGCAGATAAGGGTGCTACCATGAGGAAAAAGAAGAAAAATGGGCTCCCAAGCCATAAAATACTTGTAAGGAGCCACCTAAGGTGCAGACCACAACTCAAAGTGGATTCACCACTTAGCCACCTATTACATCAATAAAAGAACTATTCTTGGAGTATGGTGAGCCAAGACACACTAAGTACATAGTGTGACCTAAGCCAAGGGTTGTGCCCTACCTTGACCTGACATGATATAAGGACATATTACAACTATCCATTAGTGTAATAAAAAATATTTAGGGAGAGATCTAACTAGCTATGGATATGGAGGCACAGACAAGTACCTCATGCAAGAAGTAAGATAGTTAGGAGGCTAAAGTGCAAGATTTGACCTAAATCTTGTGCCTCCTATAAACTAAAGGGATGATTATCCTACTAAACTAGATTTTAGAGTATGTAAGGAAGAGACCAAAGGAAGAGGACATACCTTAGATGATCAAAGTTATTGTGCCACATATAGAATTGGCACATAAAGTAAGGCATACTTCAAATGTAGAGTATAACCACTAACTATTAATAAGTGCCATCATCGATGGATGGTAAATTTTTGAGGTCCTTATGGATATGGGCATGAAGGTTAACATTCTACCCAAAACTACTTGGGAGAATTTGGGATAACCACCCTTAAATCCCTCCTTGCATATGTTATTTATGGCCAACAAAACCCAAGCAAACCCTATCAAGATCCTGAAGGGTGCCATTGTAGATATCATGGGCACTAAATTCTAAGCTAAGTTTGAGGTAATTGAACTAGTAGAGAAAGATAACTATCCAATGATCTTATGTAGGATATGGCATCGTGCCAATAATGTGGATATGTGCTTTAAGAAGCACTACATGAATTTTGAGAATGGTAAAGAAAGGGTGGTGATCCCCCTATTAAGTGATCAAGGGCCTCCATATATGGAGAGTGTTGATATTTAAGATGAGATCAAATGCATTTATAATATCATGGTGCTAGGTGCCAAGAAGCTCAGCCTAAGTGACCAAGGCATGCTCAAATAGGAGGATGGAGAATCAACCTCTAATATAACTAATGTGGAATATGATTTATGAGTCAAAGAGGCTTATGAGGTCACTAGATAAATGTGACAACTAGTATGGGCAACTGAGTCAAGTCCAACTATGATGAGAATGGTTAGGATTAAGTACACTCAGAAGAAATGGGTTCCCCATGCCAGAAAGGTAGAGAAAAGGGTATTGTAGCTAAGGAAAGGGAAGATTGTAGTGATCTCAAAGTATGAAGGAATTTAGAATATAGAAAGGTATGCCCATGATATTTAAGATTGTATCCCTAAATAAATAGATAAAATGGGTGTACTAGTATATAACTTAAAGAGCAATGTTGCTTATTAGTGGGCAGTGTAAAGATCAAGCTTGTTGACATGGCAAGATGTGAAGGTAGTGATATCAACTAGATTTATCAAGAGTAATTAAGACTTGGACATACTTACTTAGGTGATTTTGACCCAATCACACACATGTGTGTGTGTGAAGAAACCTAGACTATTTATAGTGAAAATGTGCTAGGAAATCTATGGGTGCATACCTTCTATAAGACTTTGAAAACTTGGGCATGATAATGGTACATTATAAATGAAATGCACTATGAGACTAGAAACTAGGATGTACTTAAGAATAGGTTCATACACACCTTCTCCTTCTCTTCATAAAACTTAGAGATACTTAAACCACTACAAGTCATTTACAAGGTAGTATTTGAGGACACTACCACCTAGAAGAGTGCCTTAGAGACAGGTTTAAGGACAAATGATTAGTGCTTCCAACATTTTTTAAAGATAATTCACTTAATAATGACTCTAGTGAGGAGGAGGATGAGACATGGAAGGAGTACAATTGGAAGGCTCTAATAGGAAGATAAAAACTTGTGCACCTTGTGGATGGGAATGCCCTAGACAAAAAATATACAACTCATCTCCAAATTGACACAACTAAGGGGACAAGGTAATTTTAGGACTCTTATTAGGAGAGTAATGAACCCTACCACACACCACTCAAGACAAATAAATTAGACATCAGTGTAGAGGGTGAGCTAAATATTTCCACTATAGGTGCCTACTAGTATGAGTCAGAGATGGTACGAATCATAAACCTTCTAAAGGAATTTTAGGACTTATTTCCTTGAAACTACCAAGGCATGAAGGGTACCCACCCTTCCCTTATCAAAATGAGCATCAAGTTTGTGGATGTCATAAGACCAATCAAGAAACTCCTATATATAATGAACCCTAACCTTTGTGCTAAGGTGAAAATAGAAATTGATGGAATGTTAGCCACAAGCATCATCTACCCTGTATAATAATTTGAATGGGTGAGCTCGATGATCATAAGTATCAAGAAGGATGGGAACATATGGATATGAATCAAATAAAAACCTTTGAATTCATCCTAAATCATCAACCCATTCCTAACCTTATTCACTAATGAGGTCTTAAATGGCATTACAAGTTGAAAAATTTATACTTTCACTGATGGTTTCTTGGGCTACCATCAAGTGTAGATCAAGGAGGAAGATAAGCCCAAAATAACCTTTATGACTAAATAGGGTTATTTTTCCTATAATATTATGCCCTTTGGACTCAAGAATTCCCCATCCATATTTTGTAGAGTGGTGATCATGAATTTCAATGACTTCATCCATCAGTTCTTCCAAGTCTATCTTGATGATTTGACTATGTATGGCCTGGTAAAGGAACACAATGACAATCTATTCCTCAAGTTTGAGTGGTGTAGGAAGCTTTAATTATATTTAAATCTAAGGAATTTCATATTTTCAACCCCTTTTGGAACATTTCTTGAGCACATAATCTACATGGATGGTTTACTTGTGGATCCTATAAGGATAACCATCATAATTCAGCTCCATACTCTTTCAAAGAAAAAAGACATTCACACCTTTCTAGGCCATTATAGCTACTACATGAAGTTAATTTGTAGATATTAAAATATTTTAGTTCCTCTAGAGGATCTCTTACACAAAGATGGCCTATTATATAGGGGTGGGGAACAAGAAGAGGCTTTTGAAATACTAAAGCTAAAGTTGGCTAGCATGGCAATTTTATAATTTTCAGACTGGACTGCTCTTTTTCACATCCATGTCAATGATTTAGGCTCTATAATTGGCACCATATTGGTGTAACTAGATGAGGGCAAGATGGACCACCCAATATCCTTCACAAGAAATAAATTGACACAAGTGGAATAAAACTATACCACCATCATGTCCAAGGCACTAACAATTGTCTATACCTTTAAAAAGTTTAGGCAATATCTATTGGTGACCCCATTCATATTTTTCACTACTTGTGAGGCACTCAAGTACCTCATGAACAAGCCTATTTTACAAAATTGCATATGTAAATTGATATTTATATTCTAAGATTTCTAGTTCTCCTTTGTTGTTAAACCTAAAAAGTAGAAATTGGGGTTAAACCATTTATCCTACATAAATTCTAGTGATGTGGTGGTGTCAATTAAGGATGACATGCCGGATGCATAACTATATATAATCTAGTGCATCCTTCAAGACTTAGCAAAGATTGTTGATTTCTTAATGTCTGGGTTTGCACCTTAGACCATATCTAAAAAGGAGAAGAATCAACATGAAATTTTCATTTCCCCCTTCTAACTCATTAAGGGTGAGTTGTATAAACTAGGTAGAGATGAATTCCTATACTGGTGTGTTCTAGAAAATAAAAGGGATTCCCATTTATAAGAAGCATACAAGGGAATTGCATGAGGCCATTAAATTGGAGATGTAATGACATGTAAGATATTACAGTCAACTTGTGGTGGCTAGTCCTATTGTAAGATGCAAAAGAGCACACTAAGGCATGTGACATATGCTAGTGCACCAAGAATCCCAACCACCAAGATGTATTACCTCTCATCCTCATTCTTTCTTAGGCACTATTTGAGAAATGGGCCATTGATTTTATTGGACCAATAACTCCTATAGCATGGCATACATGCACAAGGTATATTTTGGTATCCACTAACTATTTCACTAAGTGGGTTGAGGTCACACTAACAAAAGATACACAGCCACAACAACCGCATGCTTCATTTGGGAGAACATTATAAGTTAGAATGGTTTCCCATTAATTTTTACTAGTGACAAGGGCACTTATTTCATCAATAATATGGTGCATGTCCTTTTAACTAAATACATGGTAGAACACCACAAGACCACCCCATATCATCCACAAGCAAAAAACATAGCATAAACATTCAATAAAATCTTGGGAACATGCTAGATGAAGATATGTGATGTTAGTCACAAGGATTGGGATGATCATGTTTTAGTGGTACTATTGATGTATTTTATAACATATAAGCACCTGAATAAGGCTACATCATTTCAATTAGTGTTTTGGATTGAAGCAATTCTCCCAATGGAATTCATGGTGCCATTCTTATGCATCGCATAGATTGATCACTTAGACAACCAATAATCTTTGCACACAAGGTTGAAAAACTTGGAGTGCTTGGATGAAAAGTGAACCCACGTAAAATGGAGTCAGTAAATCAAAAAATTATGCCAGAAGCTCTAGCATGACAAGCACATCAAGCACAAAGAGAAGACTAAATGAGCATTGGTGCTTCTCTATGACTCGAAGTACCTTAATCACCTAGGCAAACTATAAATAAGGTAGATAGGCCCCTACATCATCCATCACATATTGGAGATAGGTGCAATAAAGTTACACATGTTTTCCATTACAATGCTCATAGGGCATTTAAATGGTAATTTATTGAATCCATATCAGTAGTAGGATGACACTTTCACCATAAAAACATTGACTTCTTGTATACTAGTCAGTTGGAGTTGAGCTAAATAGAAGATAGTTTGGTACAATCCAAACTACTCTCTTTAATTTTATTTATGTTCCTTATATCGTGAAAAGAGGTAATAATTAGTGCATGATGGCCATAAAGACTTATCTGTTATCACTTCATGAATAATTCCAACTAGGTGAATCAAGAACTTACACTTTTTGAGCACATGAGGCATGACACATAAGTTATGGGTGAGTGAATCTAATCTATCTCTATAAAATTTATCTATCCTCTCATGGGTAATTTCAATCGAGTGAGTCAAGCACTTGCATCATCAAAGCATATGAGGCCAAACATCTAAGTCATGGGTGTGTGAGACTTGCCAAATGTAAGCAAAAAATACACAAATTCCATGTGTGATAGGTGAGAATTATAGAGCTCTTGGAAGCCCAAGAATGAACTAATATATCACTTACATGCATAATACCAATCAAGTGAGTTGATCCCATTTGCTTTCTAAGCACTTAGGGCTAGACGCCTAAGTTTCTAGGTATGAAGAAACTTATAGACTTTGAATATGTAATAAAAAAGGATAATATACATAAATTAAAGGATAAACTTTGCACCAAAATTATAAAGAGGTGCATCACTTTCTTATGCACCAGAGACTAAGGAACAAGGTGAATATGCTCAACATGGTTGGGTGTAAGATAGAAAGTGAAGATGCATAATCATGACATATAAAAGACTACAATAATAGATGGAAAATAACTAGAGGGACAACACAAGGTATTTTTATGGGGTAGGATAGGCTAAGACAAGATGAAGTATAAGGAACTAACTAAGATAGAGAAGCACATTTAAATTAGAAGTCTAGCTAGAAGAGAAAGTGGAACCGAGAAGGCTAAATTGTGCACATGTGAGGCACTACACCTAGGTTGTCATAAAGAAGGTGAAGGTAATGCCAAGTGAATAAGCATAAAAGGAAATAATCTAAGATAATTTGTGTCTACTTAGATTTAATTAATAAGTGACCATTTGAATTTAACATCACTTCAATGAATTACCATTAGGGAGCATTTAATGAAGCAATAGTGGAGGCACAAATATATGCAATATATGCATTGATGACAAAGAATGTTTGAGGATTTCATAGATTTTTTATTTTTTCCAAGAAATCGAGGTGCCTATGCCATAAATCTTGCATTTATGATGGTAGTTGATAGAGAAGGGTATAAAATGATAAATGGTAGACTTATTTAGGTTACAAATTTTAAGCTAATTCAAGGACTTAGAGTGAACTTAAATAAAAAACTATAAATCTGAAGGTGAAAACCCTATCATAATGTGAATTTGAGCACTTCAAGTACCAAGATTAAAATGGTGGCATACTGAGGAGGATTGCATTCACATTAAAGCAAATTTGAAGAGGTGTGGAGATAGAATTATATAAGAAAAAAATAATTAGAATGAGAATATGTCATCCAAGCCACCATTAATGGCCAACAAAGCTTAGGAGATGAATGTGTAATCATAGATCCCATGACTATAGAAGTGTCATCCACCATTCAAGGCTTTTGAAAACCATACTACCAAGGTTCAACACAAGTAGATTTTGGATAGTGAAGAAATGAAAGGCATCAAGATCCATAGAGGCACAATAAGAACCCAAGTAGGTTAGGATTATGGAATAAATAATAGCCACCAAAATCAAGGCATAGTTGATTGAAGTAGTTAGCATTGTCGAAGCTAACACTAAGGTGGTAATAAAGATGTCATATAAGTAAATGCAATTTATTGAAAAAATTGTAATAGGGGAGACTTGGCATTCATTTTCACATGTATGCTAGCTAAAGGAATATAACCACTAGATATCAAGTCACTTACAAGACTTGGCACAAGATTGGATGGTGGACATAGGGTATAAGACACCACAAGGTGATTCCCTATCTATGTCTTAATTTTTGACAAGTTGACCTATTATAGCACAACTCAACTCTATGAGTTACCCTACTTCATAAATCTAGAGGAAATTATATATTTACTACTCTCACACATCTATGAGGACTGCATAGACTTTATAGGTAGGCACATAAAGATTTTGGCATAGTTAATTAAGAGAATAACTAGGCTCCCAGATGTTACTAAAGGCATCCATCAAATAATGGATGATGATGAAAAGGTGGAGTTCATAGCTCAACTCCTTAAATATTTCAATGGGGGTTTCACATTCCCTATCATGAGGGTTATGGGATGACTCATAAGTTCCAAACTATGCCTAGGTAGTCGATGGATCAATGTATTAAAGGCATACCTATGTGTCACATATCACGTGGCATATGGCATGAAATTCAATCTTGAAAATTTCATCACCAAGGAGTTGGTAAAAATCATGATGGAGTGTTATAGTTTGAAGGTGACCTTCATGTGGGGGTTTATCCTTATACTGATTGTCAGGGAGGAAATTGGGATCACAGATGGGAATGCAGATAATCTCTAGGTTTTCCTAGAATATAATTATTCCCTAATACAAAAATAAAGAGACTATACTTTCCCCACTTCCTTTAGCACCAAATAAAATGTATGCATGATTCTACGGTGTGATACATACATAGAATCCTTTGGAATGGAGTGGCACATTCCTTAGGAGCTCCCAAAGAGCCTTTATGGAATGGTGGCCTTTACCATGATGTGGCACTACTATGTAATGCACTTGTTTCTGGTTGAAGGCAACATGTTGGGGTGGCAAAAGCTCCCCTATGCCTTCTCAATAAGATATTTTAGAGATGCACTATGGTAGATTCCTAATGCATAGCAACTAGACATTCCAATCAAGGAACTAGATATAGAGAGGCATGGATTATAGTGTTAGTTCATCTATGCCAATGGAAGGTCCACCAAAGATGAAAAAGATGAGTCAAATCACATTGAAATTGATCCCCTCCTAAAGGAAACCATAGCTAGTTTCATCCATAGGCTTTACTATGAAATGAATCTAAGGAAGAAGGTGGCCTAGGAAAAAAGTACATCATAGATCACTGATCCTCCTATTCATATTGGTGATGAAGGGACCTTGACACCACTATAAATGAAGAAGTCTCACCAAAAGAATATGGGGTAAACATTGGAATAAATAGAGGAGCATCTTAAGCTCAAGATTTCCTTAGAATAAGAAGCATCCCCTTCAAGATACTCTAAGAAGCACATGAAATTTATGTTAAAGACTTACCCTAACATAAAAAAGAAGGGGAAGGCACATATTCTAGTACCTAAGAAAAAATATTTCTGACATAAAGGAGGAAGGGGAAGAAGAGGAGATGAAGGAAGAGACAGTTAGGAGGGGTGTATATATTATGCTCAAGGAATACATCTCCTTATCAAGTGAAATGACCCCCTCCTCACCACCTTAGTTTGAGTTAGAGAAGTGGATATAGAGATGGAGGACACTTAGCTTTAGTGAAGCTAAGATATAAAGGGTGTATGAGTTAGAGGAGCACAAATAATAAATGATAAAGGCCAAGATGTCAAAATAGGTCATTGAGATAGTTAAGGCTGAGGAGCAAATGAAAGAAGAGTAGGAGTGCAAGGCATAGAAGATGAAGGGAAATAATGAAGAAAGGAGGATGGAAGGAGAAACAAGATAAGGGCCCAAATAAGAATCACATTCAAAAGTGCCAACTAAAGAAAAATTGAAGTGTAAATGGGAGGGAATGGGCCTAGACCAAAAGCACATTAATGCAGTGCTAAAGTTATACCACCAGTGAGAGGCCATGAGGTCCAAGGGCATGTCCCAAGATGAAATCAACCAAATAAATGCCAAGGAGATAGAGGCAAGAGAAAATAAGTGCACATTGCAAACCACACAAAGAAAGGATGAAAATGAAAAGGCCAAGAAAGAGGAAGTAGAAATAAAGGCTACAAAGGAGAAGGCCAAGAAGAATGAAAAAGAGGAAAAGGTATCCCAAGAAGAAAGGGATAGGATGGTGAATGAAAGAGAGAAGAAGAAGGTTACCAGTAGTGCATAACCTAGAAGGGAAAAGGTACTGGAAAAGGTACCCAGAACCTAAACCAAGATAATAGAAAAAGTTGCACAATAGGCATTCCCTAGTCTAAAAGAGGCACCTAAAGATAAATAAGGAAATATTGATGCCTTAGAAAAACAAATAAAAAATGAAGTAGATAACCCATTCAGGCAAGAAGAGAGAGAGGCTATCACCAAGGAAGCTCACACTAAAGAGCCATGACAAGAGGAAATGGAGAAGGGGGAAAAGTCCACTAAAGAATCCCTATGAGAGGAAGAACATGATGGTGAGTTGAGTGTTGAAGAAGAAGAAGTGGACTAGGGGGAGAAGCCTAATAAGTAACCCCAAGAAGAATAATAAAAAGAGGAAAGATTCACTAGAGAGAGCACTAGTGCTAGTGGGGAAGAGAAGGAACTTGTAGAAGAAGAGGACTATGAGCCGAGATATAGATAAAAAGTGCAATGGGGATTCACAAAAGAAGATGACTTTTACATGATGGAGTACATGTACCCAAAAATTACCATAATGATAATGCACCATCAAGTCTCTTTTGATCTCAATTTCTACATGGATGAGCCTTAGAGGTTCAAAATAAATCAACCTAAAGCATGAAGAAGTCAGAGGAGGTGCATGGCTACCAGCTAGTGAATCCTAAGGATATGAACCTTATGAGGTTGGATAATGCCATCCTCAAAATGAAATCTAAAGTGGCACATAATAACATTATCAATGAATTTCATGCCACCAATTGGAAAGGAATTGTACTCAAAGTAGAGGAAGAACTAATGGAAATGAGGCTCAAACTCTAGCAACTAGCCAAGCATGTATGAAAGTTGGAGCCATACCTTTTAGATGCTGTGATACCTTAAAGATGAAAGAGGTTGATAAATTCTATATGATGGTAGAGAAGATGCTTCCTTAGATAAAGCTATTGCTAGAAGATCAAGAAGACCCTTGTGAGGCCATAAAAAATAGCTAAACAAAAATCTCAATGTGGTAGAAGACCTATTCACCAAAGTAAAAGAGGGAATGAAAGAAGCAGATGCAATATTTTACATCTTCACCACACAACAAATGGTCATCAATGAATGCCTTAGAAAGGTGAAGTAGTAAAAATAAGCCTTACTTAAACAATCTTTCATAGTGAGTTGGACCAAAAATGTGCAAGTGATGGCAGCATAGATCAATGACTTAAGCACCAAGGTAAAGACCCAAGAACAAAAATTTAAAACCCTCTTTCGAACCTTTCTAATAAATGTGAGAAATCAAATGGACATTCTGGATGGTAGGGCAAGGTGAGAAAGGGCAAGGATTGAATCCTTTAGAAAAGAACTATAAAGTATAGATGTACTCATCTTTGAGGCTACATCGACTGAAATAGAAGGTGCCATTAAAGAGATCAAGCTCGCTATGTAAGGCTTTTAAAACTTCAAGGTAGAGCTAGAGTAGGGTACGCCTAAATTTTACAAGCCAAAGGTGATAAAATACTAGTTTATGATAGACTAGAAATTTTTTTGGGGGTAATGTTGGGCCCCTTTTTTATAACTTAGGTAGTAGAATATGCCAGCTCAACACATCTTGATGTGTGGCATTCATGCAAATGATTTCCATTTTTAAACCATTAGTACTAGTTGGAATAATTTTAGATGATCTTGTACCAACTGATAGAAAGTTTCTTAGCATGCACGTTTAGAGGAGGATATCATTGAGTGATTAAACATGGTGGTTGTAGAGCATGGGTGTAATAGTAGTGGATTTGGTGACATAACAGCCCCCATCAATATCTCAACATAGAGCATGCACACATCCCACCTGGTAAGAAGATGTTCCTCTACCTATTTAAATGAACTTAAACCTAGAGATAAGGAGAGGTGATTACTGATAGCAAAGCTCTACTAAAATCAAGAGCCACTATTAGTATTTTATAATATATATGAACTAGGTTAGAATCTAAAATGTATGGCCCAAGCTAACTTGTGAGCCATTAGGCTTGATTAATTTTAAGGATGAGCACAGGTTCTATTTATATAAATTATACTTTGTATTGAAAACATTAAAGTTAATAGAATTTCATTGCTTATCATATTGGGTGTTAACTCCTTCCTTATGAGTTATCATTATTGTATGTTGGTAGCTTGATTTTATGTGAATAATGCTATAGTTTCCATTGGTATAATGATTGTGATATAAAGGCTATTTTAGGTAACCAATTGTGTCCTTATCTACTAAGTGTTGAAACCAACCTGCATTGAGGATTTAATACTTGCATGTAGAGAACTAACTTGAGGAATGAGCACTTGAACCTAATCCATTCTTGTGACTTGACTGCATGCCTAAATGACCCCTAACTTGCTATCCCCATAGTTTTCACCATTAAAAGTTCTACCCAGCCAAATATGAACCTACACCATGGGAATTACATCCATGAATAGGCTCGTGCCTATTGCATTTTTCCATAAAATCTTAGTGCTGATAAACCACCTAAGCCCACCTTGCCAATGACCAAGTCCCAATGACACCAAGGTTGTGCCATGCTTCAACTAGCCCAACACAGGTCTAGTTCCTTCACTATTATTCTTTGGGTGAGCGTACAATTCTTACGCCTTGTGTGAAATTAATGCTAGCACAATAGTGTGTTAAATTTTGTGTGCCATAGACTTACTATGCTCGTGCCTAGCTGTACCAAGTATAAAATTGACTTATCTTGACTGTTAAGCGCATGACTAGGCACAAAAGATAATCAAGCAAACTTTTTCTACAATAATTAAGTGTTACAAACATTAATCAAGTGGAATGTCATCTCTCTCCCTCCACCAATATAGGTTGATATGACAAAGACACAGCCTAATGTATTTTATATCGATACATAATGTGATTAGAATAGATACACAATACATTCTACTAATAGATGTTATGGTTTGATACATAAAATACAATATTCAATTAATAAAAACATTATTGAGATCAATTATCGAAATACACCTATGAATGATTCAATTTCACAACCTAATGAAAATCTTAAGATATTTGTTAATACATTTTAAAAATGTGTAGCACAATAAATTAAGGCTAATCCTAAGGCTCATATGACTTGTAATGTGCATCCTCATCCAAATTATTTTTCTTATAAAATGAAATATACTCTTCTTATAGATGGTTTTATTGTTACACTTAAAGATACATAATTACAAATGGATAAAATGACATTATATGACCTTGATATTATTGATGATGATAATACTAATGCACCTTTATTCATACATTTTTTATTGGCGTGTGTCATATGCATAGTTTTTTGTGGATAATGGGTTTATTGAAAATATATGGACTATGATATTACTTACTAGTATTGGGTACACATATATAAAATTTATTGATATGACTACTAAAATAAAAAAAATCAATGAAAAATGACAAAATGCTCTTGGGTGCATTGTGTTACCACTTATTACAAGACCTACAACTATTATTACTTATCTCTTAGTTTTTACTTATACCATGGAATTGGCCATGATATTTGACATCTATGGGTACAAAACGTACTTGAAAACTCATTATAAGTACATCAATGCTTGAATTATATATGTATGTATGTGTGTATATATATATATATGTATGTATGTATACACATGTATATATATATACATATATATGTATATATATATACATGTATATATATACATATATATATGTATGTATGTATATATGTATGCATGTATATATATGTATATATATATATGTATGTATGTATGTATGTATATATATATATATATATATATATATATATACATACATACATACATACATATATATATATGTATGTATGTATGTATATATGTATGTATATATATATATATATATATGTATATATGTATGTATGTATGTATGTATAAACACACACACACACACACATATATACATAGATATATATATATATATATATACATAGATATATATATATATATATATATATATACATACATCTATATATATATATGTATATGTATATATATATATATATATATATATATGTATATATATATGTGTGTGTGTGTGTGTGTGTGTATATGTATGTATATGTATATGTATGTATGTATGCATGCATATATATGTATATATGTATATATATATATATACATGTATATATATACATGTATATATATATATATATACATATATATATAAATGTATATATATACATGTATATATATACATATATATACATATATATATATGTGTGTGTGTGTGTGTGTATATATATATATATACATACATACATATATATACATACATACATGTATGTATGTATGTATGTACACACACATATATATGTATGTATATACATAAATACACACACAAATAACAAATGTGTGGTTATAGTTCCAAGTATTCCATGTGAGTACCCCATTTAGCTAGATATATTTACTCAACTATCTCTAGAACAACCTATTATATAACTTATACAATTTCATCCTTCGAAAGAAAATTAGAGAAAGATAATTTAACTTCCTTAAATATTAATTCTTCAATTCTTGTTACAATAACATTCTATTCAAGTCTCTCAAATGTTATCTACTCCATCATGTCCTAAGATAATTATATTGAAATATTATGTTCATGTTCCATAGCAAACACTAACACATTATATTGACATACAAATATTCCATAAGTTAATATGCCTACTAGGACCATGTAGCATGAACATGAACATGTTGACAATGATGCTGATGTTATATATTTTACAACACATGACAACTTATCTAATTCAAATAATGATATAGATTTTAATCCTTGCCCATGATGTTAGACACTCACTCTAATATATAAAATACCTACATGTGATCATACCTTTGATGGGATCATATGTTAGTAAGGACATGCTTCAAAAAATATAAAACCAGACCTATGCATGACATGATTTTATAGTACAAATGATTGATTAATTTTATTTACCATATACTTGGTAAATTGCATATGTATTTTATATCCATATGTTTTTCATAGTATACATGAGTGGAATTCAGGACATGAAAATTACATATGATACATGGACATATAGATGAATGACATTATTTACACCCAATGACAACCTTTTTGTATTCGGAACATGCCTACACTATGGTATGTTTTCACAATAATCAAGTTGTATATTTATATATTGTTCTATTGATCATATTGGACAATTATACATGCTCTTTATCATACACTCTTGATTATTATTTCCTATGGATATTTACTTTGTTATATTGGATGATGGCATATATTACTTATGCAAACAAATATTTCATGATCTATGTGTACTTGATAGTGGTGATAATTACATTGTTTGATCATTTATGTGTACTATATTTCATGTTCTATGAGTGAATTGAGAATTGTTTTCCATGTCATGTGTCAATAAAAGTATCCTCTATTTTAAGTCATGGCCATGTTATGTTTGTGTTGGGTCAGAGTCAATTTGTATCTTGAATGCTTTTGTGTTTCATGGTCATGATATTAACTGCACATAAGGTTACATATATTACTATTATGTATCATTGTGCCATGATTTATATCACAAAAAAAAAATTTGTTTGTGATTCTAACAATTTCTATTTTTAAATGATTTTAGATTTAGTGATCTAAACAAGCCAAACATTGAGCCTAATTCAGATTGTATAATATATGCCTAAATTAAGAAAATATGAACATAAAATTAGAGTATAATGATATATTTAAATGTAATATAAATATAAATTACATATAATATATGATAATTATAAATTTTTATTTATTTTTGACAATGCACAGTTGTCAAGCAAGCTTTATAGGCACTCTATATTGACTTAGATTAGGAAATAGATTTTTCAACTCAACAGGATAGGTCATGTACTACTTGGGCTATTATGGTAACTACAGATTTTCACTTTTTTGGATTCATCTATGGTATCTATATGGTTATATGACATTTTGGATTGAGCTACCTACATCCACAAATAACTCTTATATATCATATATCTTGGAACTTGTATGAGTAACATTTTATTCTTATTATTTCCACAAAACCCTAGCTTGTGATCTTGATAGTGACCTATAAAATTGGGTTATAAAGGATGGGTTGAGTCTACTTCAACTACCCCTCACTAATATGTTAATTTAAACGTACTTCCAATATTTTCAAAAGGGTTCAAACTGAATATTTTTCTCCCACCTAGTTGTGTGTGTGTAATTAGTATAACATTAGTATGTTTTACAATCTTATGTATGTATTTTGACACTTTAAACCCTATGATTTTGAATTTAAAACTATATTTAGACTTGTCTCAAGATTTTATCCTTTTAAAAGTTTCAAAATCATAATATTTAAGGAATTTACTCTTAATATGTAAATGTTTTATAGTGATGGATAAATGATTTCTAGATAGGAATATAATTAGGCTAGGTTTGTAAAAATATTTTACTATTTGGGTAATTTAACTTTGAATCAACATGTGATAAGTATATTTTGACCCATTAGAATGATTTAATTTAATAAAATGGTTTTCAAAGGGCACATAAACAAGTCCAGCCAAGCTGAATAGTTTTGGTAACTAGATTCATCTGATTATGGCTATAGGTGTCTAGAAGGTAGTACAAAATGATATAAGATCAAGATATAGTTTATTTAAGCTAATAATATGTTAAAATACATACTAGCAAAATATTTTTCAAAAATAATGTCAATTTGTGAAGGTTAGGCCAATAGATAATTTAATATCTATGACAGAGTGTGAGAAAGAGTCACTTATGTATGAAAAAGTCATGTATATTAAGGCTTGGTCAAAATTGGCATTTCTAAGGGTCTAATAATAAATATGACTGTCAACACTATCATGCATTGATTTTTATTCTTATTACTATATTCCTAACTTATGTATCTACTTGACATGAATCTTATATGCCCATTACCTTGGATTGCATGTTTCATAGGTGCGTTGAGGATCAAATATTTTTATGATTGCATATTTTATCATATTTTTATAGATAATTTACATGATTAAATTTTATATATAGTGTACTATGTGTATCACTCTTTATTTTGAGATGAGTGATTCATAGTCTTGATTCTTAATCTAAAAAAAGGGACATATAGTGGGCTTGTCTTATTTATTCAATCCATGATAGATAGATAGATAGTTCACACTTTGAGTCAAATTATGTGATTCAGATCAGATAGATTGATAAAATTGAGACATATTTAAGGCATAAATGGGGAATTATATAATATTGTGAGTAATGGTAGGGATATTATATTACATTCTATGATAAATTATATGTTTCATATTGAGCATATTTATTATATTTATGAGATTAAGTAATTGAAAAAAATTCTATGACATTATGATATATATATATGATGTTTTTTCCCCCATTTTTTATAAAACACTAATTATGATTAAATAATATTTATTATTATACATGTATAAAATTAGAAATATTAAAATGATAAAGATATTCAAAATTTTAAGTATTCTTGATTTATAAAAATATTGAATATGAAAAATTGTTATTTTTGGAAAGTACTAAGAAGGAATATACTTAGCTCACACACTAATTTTATGTTGTTTTTTTATTACTTTCCTATGAAAATGAAAATAAGAAATGAATTTTCAGGCCCAATATCATAATTAGTAGCATAAATATAATCTAGATAGGATCATAGTAGGTAAACAATGGTGTATTATTCTCAAGTCCATTGATCATATACTTGTCTCAATTGATTGTATCAGATAACACAAAAACATATAGAGAAAGTAGAAATATGGAAATGACATCTAAGGGGAATAAGTAGAAGTTGAATTTAGACATGAATATATTAGATAGAGGGTGATTTAATGTGTCCAATTTTGTTGACTATAGACCTATCTGGGTTCATTGTGCATATAAACTAATCATTACCTCTTTTTTCCTATTGTCAAGGATAAATTTGAGATGCCACACGTAGGGTTTTGATATGCAAAATTTTGTTTTCCTCTATTGTGTTTGAAACCTTTAAGGAACTTTTATTCCCTAAAAACTTGAAAGAAAAAGAGGGGAGTGTAATGAATTGAGATTACCTCAATCATCCCCTTGATGATTGACCATTGATTATCAATCCAAAACTCTAAATAGGGAAATCAATTCCACATAGTTATCCCACCTAAATTGAAAGTGAAATTGTGCTCTTTTGACTATGTTTATATATCTATAATATGGCCTAGATTCTTGAAAATGATAGTTCTTGACATGATTTAGAGGGATTTTGACTTGGATTATGGTTTCTCCTTATGAATAATTTATAATTTGGGTAGAATAGGGTATTTTTTCTTAATTTTTAGAAGTATTTATCCTTGTACCAAGTTAGTAGCTAAGGTTCATGATGAATGACTCATAACATATATTTATAGGTGACTATTTTGAAAATTTATTTATTGAAATATAAAACATAAATGAAGGCCAAAAATATTGATCTCAAAATTGAAAACTATCCATTATTTGGTGTGGGATATGGCCAACCTAAATGGAAAGTGATGTTTTATTCCCCTATCTTCCTAGGGTAGATATATCCATGAAGGTCATGAACCTAAGTTCACATTTGGAGATAGCTTGATGGTGTTTTAAGACAACTTGATCATTTGGGATTGAAGTTTTACGTGTAATGAAAATGATAAGAAAAGGGTTTATATATGAATGGTGAATAAAAGTCATATATTTAAGCATAATTTATATGGTTTGGAATTTGTCAAGAATTAACATTGTCAAGTACCTATGACCATATTTATGTGTCTACCTTTTCCCCCTTTATTCTAGAAACAAAATTATTAGAGTAAAGGAGAAAGAGTTCCACCTATATTTCAATTGTAAAAGGAAATTTAATTTATAAAACCTTGCAAAAAATCATGAAGTAGTTATGTACATTTGAGATTTTACAAATTTGAACTTTGAAAATTGAAAAAATTAAAATAGATCGAGGAAGTACACATATATGTAGATGAAACATAATTTCTATGTAGCCTATAATTTAGAATGGAGAACCATTCCCCCTTACTAAAGAACTTGTATAATTTAAACTAATGGAGGATTGAAAAAGATCAAATCCCAATTTTAAATAACTAATCAGGATCTGGAATTGGAAAGATGCATTACCCAATATCTCATTAATATGGAATAGTAATAAGTGTACTAACCCCAAAAAATTGAAACCATGATAGGTTTGATAGAAGAGATGTTAAGGCCCCTAAGTGTCACTAGAATAAAATGTACAACCCCCACATAAATTTTAATTCTACCACTATAGATATATCTATATTTTGATTTACATGATCAAATATGAATGAATGATATACATGCCCCCATCATAACCACATTTCTCATAAACATTTCATATTTTACTCTTGGAAATTTTGAAACTTTTAAAACTTTGAATTTTTCATCATTGAATAAACATGAGCATGAATGTGTATCATGTCCTATTTGAATAATTTCAAATGATATAGAATTTTATTCATCTATATGATCAGCTATAATTTGTATTTTCAACCTATAAATTTAATTTTGTAATTACTTTACATATGCCTTGAAGTGTGTATAAATTTGTACTTCGAGTATTCAAAAAGTGATTTCATATGCATGTCATACTCCCCTAAAATATATATTAATGTGACAATTTATATTATGTATTTTATTTTTGAATCAATATTTTGGAGGCCTTTATTTTGTATAAAATATAACTTTGACATTATTTTCTATCATGTACTTTGTATTTTTGTAACTAGTATTTTATACCCAATCTATTCATGAAGGTTTGGATATATAAAAAAATCCCACTATGATGCCCACCTTTTGAGATGAGGGTTTTATCATTAAAGTAAATAGTTTCAAAATAATATTTAACTAATCATGATAAATATATTATGATATAGTATAATATCAACATATTGGAGAGTATGTTGTCATAAAATTACAATTATCATTAAATCATGTATGTAATGAATGGAATGTAATTTATACAAAGTCTTAGGTATAGATATATTTATAAATGAATAACACACTAATTTAATTATCATTGAAGTATACTATGACCTAGGAGTGCATGATAGGAATCATGGTACCACTAATCAAGTATAGCAAGTGCACAAACACAACAAACAATAATGTTATGTAGTGTCATATAATAAGGCCAAGGTCTACATACAAGGGACATGTTCAAATTTTTCATAAGCAATTATTACCCACACAAGGCCAAGGGACAAAACAAATGGACATATTCAAATGCCACACATATAAAATAATGATATAATAGAGATTCTCTAAAAACTTTCACACAAGGTCCAAGGGCCACATACAATAAGAAAGCAATATTAAGCCTATTATTCAAGATAATTAACAACATCAAATGAGCATAGACTAAGGGAAAATAATATATTTATTTCATATCTATCAATTTCTTATTTATATAAAACTAACATATCTAGTGACATAATGTAAAATATGAGTTATTTAACAAGATATTTGTAATATATGGAGTTCAACATTTAATTTGAGGTTATAAATAGATATAACTTGTTATACTGTAACATGAAAATTTAGAGTCCCCTATTATAGGCATGGTCATTAGGTAGAAGGGAAGTCCAACATTTAAAAATTCATATGTAATGTCTCTTGCATCTCACTAAAATATCTCGTGAAATGTGTGTGTATAAAAAATAATATGCTATCTACCACCACATATGATATATAACATATGTAAATAATAAAATTAACTTCTTATGTCATGTTCAAGTCCTAATTTTTTATTCTTTCAAATATATTTTATGGTTTTTTTTAATTTTTTAAATATGTGATTTGTAATTTTTTTTTTAAATATTTTGTAAAGGGGAAGTATCCTATGATCCCATTAATGGAAGGATCATAGTACATGTCTATGTACAAGAGTTGAAGCATAATTTCCCATGGATGAGTAATTCTAGGTATAGGTGTATTAGAATATAAAACAACATCAATTATTGTATAATAAATGTCAAGATCATTTCTTATATAATTTATTTCCACATGTGTACTTAGAGAAGGTATAGGACTTAGAGAGTTGTATTTTATAACTACATTTATTTATTAAAGATTATATTAAATTATGTTATTAGATGTCTTAGGATGCACCATAAATTATTTAAAATTATTTGAATCTTGATTAATTTTTTTGAGATGAAGTTTATTTTTGGGAATATATACCTTTTTTCCTTTAACTAATTATATATATAATTTATGTATAGGTTCTACAATTCATTCTTTAGTATGCTCTTGAATGGGTACACTAATTATATTTGTACTACACTTTAGACTAGGTGACATAATTAAATTTATATGGTAATCTTGAATATATGATACAACCAACTATTGTGGTGGTAGGGGAGGGTAAGGAAAATGTGCCATTTATTGGAGAGGGTACTCATATGGCTTGCCTTGAACTTTGACCACTTGATTTCAATGTATGTACTTGAGGCCTTTATGCATTATATATGGTACTACATGAAGCTTATGCACCAAAGGGTATCCCAATAAAATTTTGAAGACCTTTGTGCTTTGAAAAACTATAAATTGAGTTTCCAATATTTCTAAACCCACTTGAATAGATAATACTATATGGCCAAGGGCATCATTTGTATGACCTTAAATTCCTTGACTATATATGATGTACCCTATAAATCATATTTTATGTATCTAATTATGTAAATTAATGTCATTTTGCATGAATTTAATATTGATCCATTGTCAATAATGACATTATTAATAAGTTACTTATTGAATAATGCTCTAATAGATAGTTTGTGCCTATCTGAATCATCATAATTTTTTTCACTATCATCAAATGTGATTATAGAACATTATGATAATGTACTAATTATAAATTATATTGGATTCCCATATGAATTGAGAGGAATATGATCATAATATGTATGTTGTACTTATAAATTATCTACATTCGCAACTGTATCATGATTAGGGAAAGGATTTTTGAATATTTTGAACTTTATGTTATCATTTTGTAAGGGCCTTGCTTCCTCTGTGGATGTATTTATCTCAATAGTGTTATCATAAATGAGGTCTTGTATCTTATGAGTTATCTTATAAGATTTGTTATTATAATGTTTAATGCATTTATGGTATTCAAAATATGCATTGTTGTCAAATCCCTTAGGTTGAGTCTTGGTTAAATCAAGCTAATGTGGAGGAGGTAGAAAGATGAGATTACAATAAAAAAGGTTTTGAAATAAGATATGATTAGGTTTTGCTAACCTTTTAGATTACTTGCTAGGTGGATATGCTAACAGAATATTTTTTTAGAGTTGTGATATTGAATTTATTGTTGTGTTGCTTCATTTTTGCTCTCATTATATTTGACATTATATTTTATCCTGATTTCAAACTTGACATTTGAGGTAGAAGGAACACTTGGTGCATATTTTAACTTGTTCAATGCTAAAATTATAAATTCCATTTCTTTTAATATATGACATATCTCATCAAAAGACCTAAATTTATCAAAAATTATTTATTCATGGAGTTGTGATAACAAGCTTTTAAAAAATAATTATTACAATTCAATCCACCATATATTTTAACATCTTTGCTAGCATAGTATTGTACCATATAAAAAAGTCACTAATTTTATCTTTTGACCATTTTTTGAGTTTATAAATTTGAGCATAAGATAAATTTTCACCAATATTAATTGAGAAATGTGATGATAATTTATCTATCAATGTGTTAAATTATCTAACTAATTAAAGTGGGAGATCTTAGAACCATTAAATAGTATAGTCTCTAAGGTGGCTTGGGAAGAGCTTGGTGAGTATTTATCATTTTAATTATAGTAAAAACATCATGCATGGAAGGAATTAATATTATACTTAGGATCTTATTTACCCTAATAGGGTGGTGGCATAAATGGTACAAAACCTATTGGTAGTGGGTAAGATACTATTTCATGTGCCAAAGGACTATGAAGTAGAGTATGAGAATCCATTTCATGATTAACTTTGGAGACAACTTGTTATAATTTTAATATTTTATTTTATAAGGTGAGAATAGTTTTCTCAAGAGAAGATGCATTAGGTGAAGTTAGAGGAGTCTATTATATGGTAATAAATGAAGTGTATATCATTCCCTTGTAGAAATATGAATTTTAATATAGTGTAAATCAATCGATGCCTCCATACCCAAGGATGTTGTCACATATGTAAACTATAGGGGATGGTATAAAAAGAAAACATTGGATCTAAAATGGTGGAAATTGAAGCTATTTATTTTCCTCGTCTCTTGAAATATATAAGGATCTGTCAATATTATGTGGGTTTGCATTAATAAATTCATTTAATTTTGAATCATTAACTTCATCCCCATTTTTTGTACTAACATTTATAATTTAAATGGCCATAATAAATTCATCAATAGGATGAGATGATTCAATTTTAAGAGTATTAAGACAATAATGTTAATTTATTAAGGCTTGAGATTGTACATTGATGATTTTAGGATTATTATTACTGGATGTGATTAATGAATGTAAAAATGAATAAAAACTTGGAAATTAAAATAAAATGTGGTACTAAACATAAAAATATGTGAACTAAATGCACTCATTATGACAAGGCTTTGAAACATAAAACAACAAGTAAGAACTGTTTAATTACTTGTTTACACTATAGTTAATTATGAATTATAATTAAATTTATTTGGAAATGTAAAGTATTTAAATATGATCCAATAAGTTAAATAGATATAATGTGGTAAATATATAGATCCAAAGAATTTATAGAATTTTTTAATTAATAAAATAGAAACTAGGGTTAGGGACAAATAAATATGCTTGCAAACAATTAATATAGACAATGTTAATGTTAGCAAAAATTGGATACCATAGGTGAGACTAATTTAAAACTTGAATAGGTGAAACATTTCCCTTCCAAATGAAGTCTCAAATGAACTTTTAAAATAGAGTTTAGTAAATTTTATAGTTGTTTTGACAAGATTAAGGTAATTGTTCATTTTGGTCTTGTTCTTTTCTAGTCACTTCATGACATGTTTCAAAATCTTCAATGGTGATAAGGGTTTAGAGGTCCTTGTTGAGTCATCTAAAAAATTTCAAATTCATTTCATGCCCTCTTTGGTCCGTACAAGTTCCCAAAAGATGTTAAACACTCTTTTATAACATTATAACCTTTTGAAATATTTTCTTGATTCATTTTTTAACGTTCCAAAAAGGAATATTGTAAGAAATGGTAGGTGAACAGAAGAGGTAAGTTTTTAGCACATCATTAAAAATATTTAAAGGCATGTGGAAGCTCTATGAACACTTGTTACATCAATTTAATTATGATTTAAATTAGGATAATATATTTATCATAGAAAAATAAGGGTTTTTTAAAGGGTGGTTGTAGTTTTTTAGAGTGAAGTTCACATCTAAACACTCATGAATTCATCCATCCTCCAAAAGTCCAAATCCATGCATTTGAGTGAGTTGTAGGTCTAAACATTGATTTCAACTTGGTACAAAAAGGAAATAGAGAGTTGAAAGGTGGGATATTTGGAATATTAGGGGGTAATTATGCCCTTCCACTATATTTAATTGTTCTCCTCATCAAGCCCCTTAACTCTATGAAAAATGTTAAGAGGAAAAGGGTGTATGAGAAAATTCAAAGCCCCACCAGGGTCAGTTTTATTCAAATTCAAAATTTTAAAGTGTAATGGGTGGATATAAATGATTTTTTAAGGTAATTAAATACCCCATTTACCATATCTCACCATCCTCCAACATTTTCTTGGCATATGCAAGTCTAGATGAAGAAAAACTTCTAATTTGAGTGAATTACAAACAAGTTTGAGAAGCTCCAGCTCAAGACAAATCTTATTGAAGATATAAATTGATGAAACAAAGGTTTTTAATGTACTAAAGGATATAATTTTATCTTAATTATCTCTCTCAATACTCTTTTATTATCCTAAAAATTTCTTTCATCATTCAAAGAGAGAAATTAGTCACAAGTTGAAAGAGATATGGAGCCTAGTGAACACTTACAAACATGCGAGTTAGGATAAATGTGATAAGTTTTACAAGGGAAAGTGAGGTGTGTAAGGCCATCATGATAATTTTGGAATAAAATTGAAATTTTATGAGTGTTATGGATAACCCATCATGGTTACAAACTTAAATTCACACCTATAAGTCACTGTCAAGAAAGTGAGATTCAAGAGGTAGGTTTACATATGAAGGATGAGTTATGAAAGTTAAAAGAGGTTTATAAAACATAGATAGGTCATAATTTTTTTGAAAGATAATTTATCTGATAATAAATCATGGTTCATCAACTCCTATGATACAAGATAACTTTAAGCCTATTGAGGACCAAGACGAAGAGCTGTGTGAAATAGATATGAAGCCTATTCAAAATTCAAATCAATTTAAATATTATGTAATTTCTAGATAATACCTATAGATATTTGGACACATTTTACACTATAAAAAATGATGAGTCACATATAATAAAAAGTGATAATCATAGGTAAAATGAGTTCTAGACTTAATGTATACCCATAGGCCTATTACAGGCCCAAGTGAAGAAGACCAATGGGTAGTATTAGATGGAAGACTTGTAAAGTCACATAGGTAATTATATATGTTAAAAAAATGTAAATACTCATTGATAAATCAATATATTCAAGACTAACTCAAGATACCCTATTCTCAAAACCACCATACAATGAGCTCAAACTACCACCTATATACATGTTAAGGAAAAACATTTGAAAAGGTATATGTATGATGTGAATCAAGGTTGGAGAGGTATATAAAACCCAATAGAAACATGAGACACATATTTAATTCAATAAAAACCATAAAACTCCAATGAAAATAAAATCTATCTCCAAAATGTAGTCAAGCAACCTATAGGCACCTATAGGACTATTTAGGAAAGCATAGGAAAAATGTAGTTGTTGTTTGAAAATATGAAGTGGGAGAGTTGAAAATATTAATAAACTTAATTTAAGGATGTAAACATGATATTTATAGGGTTTTAATGTGATTTAAGGCAACAAAAGAGGTCAAGAACCCTATTTAGACCTAGTAGGCCTAAAGATGCATACACAAGCTTGTATGTAAAGAATCATGAAAGTTTTGAACATTGAAGTGATGTGAAGAGTTAAGGAGGTTAAAAAAGGAGATGAGATATTTTTTTAACATACCATGAAGGTTAAACCCATTTTAGTGAAAAAAATGAAAGAGATGGGATTACAAGGGCCATCAACACTAAACTACCTTAAAACCTTGATTATGAGCTTGTGAGGGTGGTAGCAGGATTGATGGATGGAATGGTGAAGAGAAGGATTGGAAAAAATAATATGAGGTTTAAAAGACCTAAAGGAGGTTTTTTAGACCAAACCAAGAACTTTTACACGTTGACATGCTAAATTACTCTTCTCAAGTTCTTAAGCAAGCCTCATAGTCAAATAATGGTCACATTTCCTTGCCTAAAAAAATATGAAGAAGATGCATGGGACTTTGAGATAATTAGGAATGGTTTAGGGGGTTTTATAATAAATATTAATAACATTGGTTCTTGGTTTAGGTCCCTAAACTCTATGAATCATCTTTAAGACCCCAACACTCTCAAACCTTGCTTAAACCCTCTAAAGAGACCCAATGGAGGAGATTTATCTCTTAAGAACTCCAAATGGATTTAGATGACCTAAAAATATATTTTATTATTCTCATAATCCAATAGGAACCTAAAAATTTCATTTTTATGGCATGTGTGAGGGAATTTTGTGTGGAATTTGGCCTAAAAGATGACTATTGTAGGCTTAAAAAGGTAGTTTTTAAGGATTTTCATAGAGGTTGACTAAGTATAGACCTATTATAGTACATTGGAATCATATATGACCTAAATAAATAAGGTAATTATGTTTATAAGTCATCATAAAGAAATATTATAGTGATTGTAATACTTTTTATAGGTCTCAAGATACCCAATGGTAAGTAAACATGTTATCAAGGTTCTTATCAAACCTAATGCATCTATACTTCAATATTGAAGATGTTTTTAAGCTTGAATAGGAGTATAATGAATCTAGTATAAAATTTATTGGACCAAGACCCATGATTATGTCATGCCTACTCTTGATAAAGAACCTTCTCCCATGCCCATCCAAAGTTATTAAAAGGGGAAGTGTATGAAGATCAAGTTAAAATATCTCCCAAGTTCTTAAATATATTCACCTATCCTTAAAGTTATAGCCATACATGAAGTTTAAAATACCTCAAAGTTTTATATAGAAAATTAGGAGTGGAAAGAGAGGAATACAACACCTTAAGTTAAATTCTCTTCTCCAATCTTTCAATAACATATTAATTAACCTATTAATCCTAAAGTCCCAAGTTAGAAATAAAATCTAAGAGGTTTCAAGAAAGATATTAAAGTATCTTTCCATCCCAAAATTTACTTTTATGAAGGATAATCACTTATATTTAGTGTAAAAGATGGACATTTAGATGTGAAAGAGAACATGTCAAAACTAGGTGATGAGGTGGAAGACCTGGAAAAGGAGAATATATCTTCTACAATTGAATCTCAAGAAGGTTATGAAGAGAGTGTCTCTAGTGTATATTATGAATAAATATTTCATGGTATTCCTATTTGTCAATAATTAAGAAAATAAACCTTCAAAGATGGTGAGAAAGATGATCTTAATGGAAGGGTACAAACTAACATGACAACATCCTCTTGTCAAAGTGATTTCATTGAAAAGAGAGAAGAATAAGATATTGATCAGGAATGGAAACAACTATACCATAGTTTCATGGAATAAATGTACTTTATTGGTAAGCATGTGATCCATTTTGAGCATAAATGTGAACTTCAATATGAAGTTGGTAGCCTCCTAGAGGAAGATAAATCAGGTTTGGCACAAGAGAGGCATGACTTATTGAACCTTGAATGGGTAGATAAGATTCCATTCTTCATGGAAGAAGAATAATAGCAATCTAGTTATCATGGATTAAGTTTTGGTGAAGAGAAAGGTGACTATGCAACAATTGAGTAAGTTGTGTTTGAACATGAGGTTAGTCTTCTTAAAGATACACTAGTTAATAGTCTTGTTTAACCTCATAGGAAAAATATAGAACTTGAAAAAGAAAACTTACAGTCATGTCATGAGTTTATTTAAGCATTTGATCATCCCACTATCCCTCAGGATAATATCAATATTGAAATTAAACTTTACATGATTTCAAGTGACCAATAAGAAGCTGCCTTTTGGGAAGATCTAGAAAATTTGGGTTCTAGTTTGGATAGTGAACCTATAGCTCATGAGGAAAGTATTATGATTATTGTCTTGTCTAATGAGCATGATGAATACATGCATGAAAATTATCTTGAAGATAATACCATGGTTGATGATATTATTTATTCTAATTAACATGTTTAAGGAGGTCATGAAGACATGTGGTAGTCCTACTTAGACATGTTCAAAGAATTTGAATAGCTTGGTGAGCTAGCACCTCAAGAAGAATAAGAATATGTCTTTGATGAGGAATAAAAGGCTCCTAGAAAGTAAACACATCCTATAAAACATCATCAAATAGTTTAAATACATGGATTAGTTAGGTATGATGAATATGACACTCTTCAATATGAACTATTGACCAAATTTAAATTTTAGTCAAATTGGGTCAACCCCTACATATTAAAACTTTTTAAAGGTTCCCATATGTCTAATAAGGTCTCATTTGTGTCTAAACATCTCACCTATCCTTGCTCTAACCTTGGCGTACGCCTATCTTCCTTATACTTACCTAGTCAACCCAAGTCAACTTTGGTAAAAAAAGGTCAAAGGCTTAAATTATTCTATAAATGTCCTAATATGGTCATTTTAGTGTTTTAAGGTTTTATTAAATCATAAATTTGTCCTTTTACGTGCTTCATATGTAAAACTTCCATTTGGTCACATTTTTGCCTCATTAAATGACTTGCCCAAAAATTTCAAACAAGCATATTTGTCACCAAGCAAGTTTCTAATGTGGATGGGGTAAAAATATGTCAAAAAGTAGTCATAGGTAATCAAGAATCAGTTTTAGGAAAAAATATATGGAGTTTCCCTTAAAAATAGACTCTTAATGGCACTTGTATGGATTTAGTGACCTCACTTTAAGTTGAAAATGTGGGAAAGTGTCTCTTGAGCTCCCTAAGGTCTTCCATACACCTGGTGTGAAGAAATATAGTTAGAGAGATAAATTTCCTTCTTATCCTTCATTCTTGCCCTCACAAGCCAAGAAGGGTCAACTTGAAATTCTTGGTATAGTCTATATAGATGGAGTTATAGGGAGTTATCTTGGGAGTTAAAAGGGGTCTTAATCTAATTCAAATCCATGCCAAGAAGTTTGAGTTTCATGGCTCCTCATTTATGAACTATTACTAAGAATCTAGGTAGATTTTTATGCTCTTGCATCTATGAGGGGTCACTATTTGAGTTTGTTTCAGAATATTTTTTTTGGTTTTACATTGTTGGTTATCTCAAGTGTTTCTTGAAACCTCTCCATAGGTTTCTCCATCACAATCTTAGTAGGAATGTTTTCAAATGCCTACAAAATCCTCTTATAGGCTTGTTTGTGCTTTCAAACTATTTCCTTTCACACCTATGGGTGTCTTCAAGATTTTGAGAAGATGTTTTGATGCTAATTAAATATGTTTCTTGATAAATGTTAGATATTTGAGTATGGAAAATGTATTTGAGTGGTTTGGAGGCCTTTTCCCTTGCATATATTTCTCCTTCCATTTCTCTATTTGTATAATATAGCTCAACACTCACCTACAAGCCCTGATGATGTCATGATGATGTTTAGAGAGATATACTTATGCTAAAATTTCTTAAAATTTTCTAAGATACATTAACATGCCTAAAATATCCTCTCTTAGGCTAGTTTTGGTTGCATATCACCCTCACTACCTTACACTTAGAAGTATACACCTACAAGTGTCATTTGTAGAATGTTAGAGGTGTTGTATTAAGGGATGGTTGATAGGTCTTGGTATTCATAAAGAGTGTGAGGTTTCATGTTATCATATAAGAATTTTTAAGGCCCCTTGGTAGCTCACTAGGTGTTGATAAACCTTTCCAAAGAAAAGAACCTAAGTTTGGGAACTTTTCCCTAAGTTGAGAAAATAGGGAGCTCCTCCCTTCTTGTGATTTGATTTTTAAATTAAAGAGGAGGTATGAAGAAATATAGTTGTGATCCTTTGATAGTAATAATATGGGGATATAACTTTAAATATGAGGAGAATGGAAAACTAAAGTAACCTAGTGTTTGAGTTTCCCAAAACATGTTTCTCACACACTAAAGTTACTTAGTGCTCCCTATAATTCTTAATTTTCCAAGTGGTTTTTATACCCAAAGATCACAATGTGATATTGAAACATAAATTAGGAATTATATGTATTAAATAACACAAAAATGTCTCAATAATTTTTTTGATATGACTCCATGACATGTAGCCACTCCCAAGTATACCTACAGGTGCACTTAGGCCTGGAAAATGGCCATCTACAAGTTTGTTTAGAAATCACTTATAGGTTACAAGAAACATATAACATGGAGACTTAAAATAAGACTAAAAAAAATCATGGATGAATTTAATGACATAAGTGAGACCATGATATTCATGGTATAGGTCTCAAAAGGACAAATGCACCTACAAGTCTCCTTTTCTATATAATGAAACACCTACAGTTAGGGGCCTCACATTGGGATAGATCATGGAATTTATAAGTGAATTTAACATGATGGGATAGAATATTAATGAAAGTTTCAATTCCATTATGACATATATACATCCTTATCAATGCATTCCAATATTATATAGCTTATTAAGGCCCTAACACCATCTATAAGCATGCATAAGGAGATATAGGTAGTGAATTAAGGATAAGGTTTTCTTGGTGCTAAAAGAGACTATGTTTAGTGAAATTTGGAATATAAAAGATGGAAAATTGACCCCAAGGGACTCTTTATAAGTTTATATACACTATTTTAATCTTTCTTCATGAAAAACAACCTACATGGATCTATTTTCAAGCAAAACATAGTCATAATCAATTATGACTGAGTAGAAAGAGATCAAAGAAGAATATGAGGGATCTATGAGAGGTAAAAATGGGGAAAAAATAATATAACATGAACTATATAGGATATTATAATCTCAAATAAATTAAAATGATGCCATCCAATCATAAAAACATAGTTTACTTGTAAAATACCCTACATAGTCTATCTTGAAAAGGAATGCCTTAGAAATTGGGGAAGTTCAAGGGTCTAGACTCATCACTAAAGGTTGAAAATTTATATAAAGAATACTTTTGAGTTTTATAATCCTTTAAAATAGTTTTTTTTGGTAGTAAACTAGGGTAAGTACCCCCTGTTGTGTCATAGATAGGGGGTACTTTCACTCATGCATAAACCTTGCACTTTGATAAAGGAGACAAAAAGTTGAGACTAGAAGACAAGGAAAACTTGAAAGAGGATTTTTGAATTTATAATAAACCTAGAAAAAATGATAAAAGCCTCATTATAGAGATAAAATTAACAAGTTTCTCCATGCTCCAAGGTTTGTAGTAAGCATTGTAAGGAGTGGTAAAGCCTTTTACTAGGTAAGGAGGTCATTTTTTCATCTACAGCCTTGGTGGGGCACTCTAAATTGTTTAATAATGCTTTAGGGATGTCATAATATATGTTTAGGATAATATTATGAAAATAATATCAATTTGAGCATTCAAACCACCAAAAATTATAGATAGGCTATAGAGCTAATACTAGGCCTAAAATCTAAAGAGAGGTCAACTTTAATTTTGGCTTGAAATTTACACCAAAACCTATTTAAAAATGCTTTTGAGATTATTATAGGTATGATAGAACATTAAATTTTTATTTAAATCCACCAATAATCCATTTCTTGGCCTAGAGTGCACACAGGCATATGCAGATTGCTAAAAGAGCTTGAGTGGCCATGTTTAAATGCTTAGAACTCCTCTAAGGCTTTACATGGAGAGATAAGGTGTTAAAAGGTGTTATGGATGTTATATAAGAATTATTTAGTGGCATTGGTTCAAAAATACAATGTGTATCCCTTATGAACAAAGGCTAAGACCTAAAATTGCTCTAAACCCTCAAAAACCCCCAACTCAAACCCAATGGAGAAGATGAGAGAAATGGAGAATCCAAATGGAGTGTAAATGAAAATGAGATGATCTAAATCTATATAGGACTCTTTAGAGTTCCTTCCCATGCAATTGAATTATACTACACTTGTACAGATGGTGTATAATAGAGATTTCTTTAAAAGATTTGTGTGTTTTGTAGGTATGGATAGTTTTTCAAAAGATATAATCACCCTTAAGAGAAATATTAGCACTTTTTCCAAGTCCCCATATTCATATATTGAGTAATATTAACTCCTAAGTGTGTTTACTATCTTCTTCATCTTAGTTAGTCTAGTGAATAGATAGTGAATACTTAGTGAAAAAATGAAAACTCCAATTAGGAAGCCTTTTAAGGCTTGATTGATGAATATAATGACATAAACAGTCTTGACATGTGTCATTCCTCCTTGTGCATGGATTATATTGAATAATTAGAAGCATTATTGTGTTCCAAGTGTGAGAGGTGCATGATAGGGAGTTATTTGTAACTATTAGGAGTGATTCCACATGGCCAGTAGAATATGAATGATTTGAGATGACTCCAATGCATGTGAAGGCTTGTTAGTAACCCACCTTCTAAATTTTATCAATAATCATACCTAACCCTATTTTTTGGTGAGGTCATGAGGGCAATTTCATATGCATGATAAAGCATCTATGCTACATATGGAGGAGTTAGATGAGTTTTACAGACACTTGTACTTATTTTCCTTAAAATACCTATCTCATTCATGATTTCATGCTATTTTAACTCATTATTTTTTATTGACAAGTGTCATAGTGACTCCTGAGCTTCACCTTCTCTCTCTTCTCTTATACTTTATATATACTAGCCTTTTTAGATATTATACAGATCTTTCCTCCAAAGTATGGTGAAGCCCTACACAATTTTTGACTTTAACTAATGAAGAATGCTATTTTACTTCATTTATGGATTCATTAAGTGAATTTTATGGTTTTTAGTCTTATACAAGTGTATTTCTCTTACCTTGACATGTTATCCTTCCTAGTGCCTTATGTAGTTTAAAAGATCTCTTTTGTAGGTCAGAAAGAAGTGTCTAATGTGGATTGTAGGTATAGTGAGTAGCTTATTCAATAGTGTTTATATAATAACTATTGTCTAAGTCCTAAACTAAAATCTCTTAAAGACCCCATGCTTGAAACATTGATGTAGAAGAAGAGGATTTTAGTTTGATGGATGAAGTGTATGTTTAGTTTTCCTTTTGGTTACAAGTGCATTGTATGTGGTGTGAATAGACCATATATTTGGTGCATCAACTCCTTAGTTAGGTTTATTTTAGGCTACCTAACCCTTTTCCTCATAAATGAAAATGTAATTGTGGTGTGTGGAAGTGGTACCTCAAGCTCACTAGCCTTATTCTAGAGACTCACCTCACATTTGGGTCACCCATAGCCTTGAGGTGTTTCCATTGTGCCACTTGAATGAGGAGAGACTTTTTCATCTCTTCAAGGGGTGAAAGCTCAAGTGAAAATATTTTTTGGCATGCTCAATGGGATTGAAAAGTTCATTCCTTGAGGATTTATGGTGTTTTCCTCAAGAGGTAATTCCTCTAAGCACCAATGGTGACTTCAAACACAACTCTATTGGTCAAGTAGTACAAGTAATCTAATTTAAACTATTTCTTGTTCTGTACACTTATAATGAATTATTGATGGATAATTTTGATGTTGAATTTGTATTAACATAAGTTGGTGAGACATATATATCTTTGCCCATCCCCTATCAATATAAAAAAGTCCTTGGTCAGTCTTGTCAGTCCTAATATGACCATATTCAGCCCTACTATTATTTGAATCAATCCTATAATCAACTTTCCCAATCTTATGTTTCACTTAGTTCACCTAGTTCTTCTCCAAGTCAGTCCATTATAAGTTTTAAAAAGACTCTCATTGGATATAAAGACTATATGCTAGATCTTTATATTAGAAATGGTTGTGGTCAAGTCATCCCTAGTGATTCTGTTAAGAGTGTGAGGGATGTTTTATATCTAGTCAAGAGAGAATGGATTGCCATTGAGAAACCTAATTAGCAAGGTCTTACAGGTGAAATGATCGATGTTTGTGGTCTAATTTTCCACATAGAAGAGAGGTTGAAAACTCATAAACTAACACATTCTTGGAATCTTTAATACACCCCACATTAGCTTTTAAGTGTTTCAACTATGCCTATTCAAAATACTAATCCAATCGTGCTTAAAAATGCCCCAAGTCTTTCATGCATTCCCCAAAGTTTCCATTCATAGAATTCCATCCAAGAGAGCAGCCAAAGGAAGATGGACATAATTGTTAGAGCATATTTTGAGAGAAGAAGGTTGATATTGGAGACTCATCTTGACAAGGATATTGAGTTGGTAAACCAAAAATTGACACAATCCATCATGGAAAAGAAAATGAAGTTTCTAAGTGTGACATTCCTCCATTTGCATCTTATCCTCATGAGGAACTCTCTAAGCCTAGTTTCCCAAGATGAAAATAAGTAGTGGTAGCTTTTAGAAAGAAGAAAAAGGATTGTCAAAGTGGAAAAGTTATAAGTGGAGAGAAATCTTAACCTACTCAACTCCCTCCCATCCCTCCTAAAGAAGCCTTTCACCTTCATCTCAAATTCATTTTACTTCCTTTCCTAATGAAGATCCTATTTCCCCCAAAGAGAATTTATTTTAAGAAAACCTTGCCAAAAGACTTGAGTTAGAACTCAAAATGTAAAATATCCCATCTATTCATGGGAATATTGAAGCCAATGAAGTCATTAAACTTAATGTGGATCAGTTTATTGAGGGGAAATCAGATTCTAATGATGAAGATTGTGTTGCTCCTTAGAAGCCTTCTTGGGCTAAAATTATTGGTTTTGAGATGCCTAGTATTGGCACCACTAAGAGGGAGAAGGAGATGGAAATTTTAGATTGTGATGATGGGGAAGATGACCTTACTTGTAGTGAAGAAGCCTTAAAATATTTTATTTTAGATTCCAAAGAAGAAGAAGGATATTATCCTCTTGTGCCCCTTCATGATGCTAATAAAAAAGAGGATGATGACTTTTGGTAGAAATTTGAAGACATTTGCAATGAATTTGAAGTTTTCATGGGGCCCATAACTCTTTTGGAGATGACTACAATAAATGGTAATGAAGATGAAATGTTTCAAGAAGAAGACATGTGGCATACTTATATGCAAATGTTCAAATAATATGAAGATAATGAGAAGGTAAGACTTATAAGAAAACAAGCCCAAGATGTTGAGGAGAAAGTAGGTGTTGAGAGGTATCACCATCAAAAGAGTCTAAATCATGATGGAGTAATATATGATGAATATGAGTCTTTTGAAAATGGTTTGAAGATTCATTCTAGAACCACATGTGAAGTTGCTCATAAAAACATCAATAAGGAGTTTGGACAAGAAATACTCCTACAATGCCATGATATGAGACATCTTGAAGGGTTTGAAAAGGTTGCAACAAAATAAAAGCGCAATGAAACCTTTCATGGAAATAGGAATCTACCATGATGAGACAAAGGAAAAATAATATTAGGTTTCTTTTCAAGGTCAAGCAAAGTTTATCTACATTAGATAATTATTTGAGATGACTCCATCAAAGGATATGCCAAGCCAAGGAATAAGAATGAAGCATGAGTCATCTAGTACTACATCCAACAGGAAGCATGCTTGGAATACTCATTCATCTCATGAAGAAGAAGATTCAAGGTAATTTCCTTTTGATCTAGGAAGGGAGGTATGTTTGGTTAGATGTACATATTTAATTTGATTTATGTTGTGTCTTCTGTACCCTATGTGCTTAATAGCACAAGTGTGTTTTTGCTTTGTGTGTTTGCTTGGTCTTGGTGTGTTTTGTCTTTCCTTTATGTGTTTTGAGGTCAATCAGATATCTTGTTAGTCAAGTAAAGGTCTGATTATACTATTTTAAGAGTGATTTTAACTCCCTTTCCCAATGGATAGGATAAGGTTACTAGTCCTTAACATAGACAAGCATGTCACCACTAGGAGTTACCAAAAGTGTTGACCAGATTTAAATTTTAGTAAAATTGGGTCAACCCATACATATTGAAACTTTTTAAAGGTTCCCATATGTCTAATAAGGTCTCATGTATGTCTAAACATCTCACTTATCCTTTCTCTAACCTTGGTGTAAGCCTATCTTCCTTGTGCTTACCTAGTCAACCTAAGTCAACTTTGGTCAAACATATTCAAAGGCTTAAATTATTATATAAATGTCCTACTATGGTAATTTTAGTGTTTTAAGGTGTTCTTAAAACATAAATTTATCCTTTTTCATGCTTCATATGTAAAAATTCCATTTAGTCACATTTTTGCCTCATTAAATGACTTGTATGGATTTTTCAAACAATAATATTTGTCACCAAGTAAGTTTCTAATGTGGATTACGTTAGAATATTTTAGGAAGAAGTTATAAATAGTAAATAATAAGTTTCATGGACAAAAATATGGAGTTTCCCTTTAAAATAGGCTCTTAATAACACTTGTATGGATTTGGTGAGCTCACTTGTGAAAATGTGGGAAAAGTATCCCTTGAGCTCCATAAGGTCTTCCCTATTCATGGTGTGTATAAATAAATTTAGAGACATCATTTTTTCTTTCTCCTTATTTCTTGCCTTCATAAGCCAAGAAGGGTCAACTTCAAATGCTTGGTATAGTCCACACAAATAGATTTGGAGGGAGTGATATTGGGAGTTGAAATGGGTCTTAGTATACTTAAAATACATGGTAAGAAGTTTGATTTTCATGGTTCCTCATTTATGAACCATTCCTAAGAATCTAGGGAACTTTTTATGTTCTTGCATCTATGAGGGGTCCTTGTTCAAGCTTGTTTCAAAATATTTTTCTTTGGTTTGACTTTGTTGGTTGTTTCATGTTTTTCTTAGAGCCTCTAAATAGGTTTATCCATCATAATCTTAGCAGGAGCGGTCTCAAATTCCTAAGAAAGCCTCTTCTAGGCTTGTTTGTGATTTCAAATTATTTCCTTTCACACCTATATGTGTATTAAGGATTGGGATAAGATGTTTTGATGTTGTTTCAAGATGTTTCTTGATAAAGGTAATATGTTTGAGTATGGAAAATGTATTTGAGTGGTTTGGAAGCCTTTTCCCTTGCATACTCTTTCTCCTTCCATGTCTCTACCTACATAAAATAGCTCAAGACACTCACCTATAGGCCCTAATGATATCATGCTGATGTTTATAGAGATGCACTTGTGTTATAATTGATTAAAATTTTATAAGATACATTAACATGCCTAAAAGAGCCTCTCCTAGGCTGGTTTTGGTTGCATATCACCCTCACTACCTTACACTCAAAAGTATACACCTACAAGTGTCATTTGTAGAATGTTAGAGGTGTTTTATAGAGGGATGGTTCATATGTATTGGTCTTCATAAAGGGTGTGAAGTTTTATGTTAGCATTTAAGCATGTTTAATACCCCTTGGTAGCTCACTAGGTGTTGAAAAACCTTGCCAAATAAAATAGCTTGAGTTTGGGAACTTTTCCTTGAGTTGAGAAAATAGAGAGCTCCTCCCTTTTTGTGATTTGATTTAAAAATTCAATAGAAGGTCTCAATAAATCTAGTTGTGATAATTTTATAGTCCTACCATGGGATTATCATTTGAAAGATAAGAATAATTAAAATCCAAAGGAACTTAGTGTTTGAGGTTCCCAAAACATGTTTCTCACACACTAAAGTTGCTTAGTGCTCTCTATAGTTCTTAATTTTCCAAGTGGTTTTTATACCCAAAGATCACAATGTGAGATTGAAATATAAATTAGATAATTATGTCTTAAATAAAACATAAATGTCACAATAATTTTTTTGATATGACTCCATGACATGTATCTACTCCCAAGTATACCTACAAGTGCACTCAATTCTAGAAAAATGGCCATCTACAAGTTTGTTTAGAAATCACTTATAGGTTATAAGAAACATATAACATGGAGACTTAAAATAAGACTCCCATACATCATGAATGAATTTAATGACATAATTTATAACCTAATATGCATGGTATAGGTCCTAGAAGGATAAATACACCTACATGTCTCCTTTTTTGTACAATGGAACACCTATAGTTGGGGCCTCACATTGGGATAGATCTTGGAATTTATAAGTGAATTTAACATGATGGGATAGAATATGAATTAAATTTTCAATTCCATTATGACATATATACACCCTTATCAATGAATTCCAAGCTTATATATCTTATTAAGGCCCTAACACCATCTACAACCCTGTATATGGAAATATAAGCAATACGTTAAGGATAAGGTTTTCTTGGTGCTAAAAGAGACTATGTTTGGTGAAATTTGGTATATATAAGATGTAAAATTTACCCAATTGGATATTTATAAGTTTTTAGACACTATTTTAATCTTAATTCATGATAAACAACCTATAGAGATCCATTTTCAAGTAAAACACAATCACTGTCAACTGTAATTGAGCAGACAGAGATCAAAGAAGAATATGATAGATCTATGAGAGGTAAAAATGGGGAAAAAAGACTATAAAATTTTAATAATGATTATTAAAACCTATATAGTATATTTTAATCTCAAATCAAGAAAATGGAGTCCATTCAATCATCAAAACATAGTCTACTTGTAAAATACCCTGCACAATCTTTCTTGAAAAGGTCTGCATTAGAAATTAGGGAAGTTCAAGGGTCTAGATTCATCACCAAAGGTTTAAAATTTATATATATAATCATTTTTATTTTTATAATCCTCTCCAATATTTTGTTTTTATATGAAAATATCAGAAGTACCCCCTATTTTATCTCAGATAGGGGGTACTTTTCCCTCATGCATAAACCCTGCTCTTTGACAAAGGAGATAGAGAGTTGAGATCAAAATCTAAGGAAATATTTAAAGAGGGTTTTTGGAGTTATAATACACCTATAAAAAACATGATATAAATCTCATAGGAGATAGAAAACAAATAATTTGGTCCATGTTCCAAGGTTTGCATTCAATATTATAAGGAATGGTAAAGTTGATTGCTAGGTAAGGAGGTCATTATTTCATATACAACCTTAGTGAGGCACTATAACTTGTTTAATAATTATTTAGGGATGTAATAAGATTTTTTTTGTCTGATATTATGCAAATAATCTCAATTAGAGGGTTAAAACCACCAAAAAATATAGATAGGTTATAGATCTAATTATAGACACCGAAATCGTGTCTACCCCCTAGGTTGTCCTCCCCCCTTGGCCCCCTTGGTCTATTTCCTAACACTTGTCCTAAGATCCCTCAATTTTAAATTAAAATAAACAAATAATTTAAATTGATGGCCCCCTTTACACCTCACCCATGCCACCTTGGATCCCCTCCTTGGATGCCCCCACGTCTCTCCTAGCCTTTATTACCCAAATCCTCTCTTAATCCTTCCTCCCGCATCCATTTATGCCCTCCTCGACCATTTTCCCATGACCATTTTGACCCCAGAAGTGTGCAAGAATGGAAAGAGGCTAATTTTAGCTTCTACCCCCATTCTTCTACTACCGATGTCGGTCATTATGCGGCCAACGTCGACAGTTCTGCCAGAATCGGTTGCCTTCAAAACCATTTTCTACAACTGTTCTCTACCCCCCACGAATGTGGAATTTTTTGGCACTTTGGCATTATATTTTCTCTCTCTCTCCCTCTCACATAGCAACACTAGTAGCTACAGGTACCCTGTAGAGATAGTCCTAGGCTCTTGGCATTTACAGGACTGTTAACAACTCCAACAACAGGTTTCCTCCATTCTTCCTTCAGTAAGCAGGAGGTAAGTACTTTCTTGTTTCATTTCATTTCTTATTTGAATTTACTTTCTAATCTAGACCACTACCCACAACCTTCCTTGTCCTTCCCTAAGAGGCTGAAAAGCCTTCTCGGATCCATGTCTCTCATTCATCCTCCTTTTGCCTTTGTCACCCATCTATTCCATTCCTAGACAATATTCTCAGTCCCTCAGACCCCAAAACAATCCCTTAGACCCCCAAACAATCCCTCTAACTCTCAAATAGGCTCCCTGGCCCTCAGACGAAACCACAGTCCACCCTGCAGACCAAAAACCCAGACCTGAACTTGTCCCTGGCCATTACCTCGACTATCCTCGACCATTACCCCTACCAACATCAGTAACCTAACCGATGTCAGTGACTTCCTTGACCGACGCTGGTAGAACCACCGACGTCGATGACTGTGCAAAGTAGACTGCTACATATCAAGTACACTTTTGCTTTCAATTTCTTTCTTTTTAGTTTTTTATCACTTCATTATTTTTGTTTCTATTAAATATTCTATTTTAACAGTGGACTGTCATCCTCCAAGAAGTCTTTGCGCTTCTAGGACCAAGCCTTTGCTTGGCAGTCCACTTTCTTGTCATCTAATGATTTTTGTGTTTTAGTCTCTTTCTCTTTCAGGTGTCATCCTCCACAACCAAAGAGGAGTTCCTTCTATCATCTAATTCTGGTGCACAAGTCCATAATATGGGTATGTACAAACCCTCATCCTTTCTTCTTAGTTTCTCATTTTCATTTCTTGAATGTGAAAAGTGAAATCTCGTATAGAAACACTAATGCTAGGCCTAGCATCTAAAGAGAGGTCAACTTCAATTTTGGATTGAAATGTAAACTAAAACCTATTTAAACATTATTATGAGATTATTAAAGGTATGATATAACCTTAAATTTTTAGATAAATCCACCAAGAAGACATTTCTTGGCCTAAAGTGCACACATGCCTATGTAGATTGCTAAAAAATCTTGAGTGGCCATGTTTAAATGATTAGAACCCATATAATGATTTGCATGGAGAGTTAAGGTGATAAAAGGTGTTAGGGTGGTTCTATAATAATTCATTAGTGGCATTGGTTCAAAACTCCAATGTGTAACCCTTATGAATAAAGGCTAAGACCTAAAATTGCTCTAAATCCTCACAAAACCCCAACTCAGACCTGATGGAGAAGATGAGATAAATGGAACATCCAAATGGAGTGTAAGGGATATGATCTTATTTTAATCTATATATGACACTTTAGGGATAATCCCCATGTAATTGAGTTATACTACACTTATACAGATGGTATATAATAAATATTTATTTGATAGATTTGTGTGTTTTATAAGTATAAAGAGTTTTCAAAAGATGAAATCACCTATAAGATAAATAATGGGAATTTTTATAGGTATCCATATTAATATATTTATGTATTTAAACTCCTATGTGTGTTTGCTATCTCCTTCATCTCAACTAGTCTAGTGAGCAAGTAGTGAACACTTAGTGAAAAAGATGAAAACTCTAATTGGGAAGCCTTTTAAGGATTGATTGATGAATCTAATGACATATAAAATCTTTAAATGTGTCTTTACTCCTTGTGCATGGATTATATTAAGGAATTAGAAAAATTACTATGTGCCAAGTGTGAGAGGTGCATGAGAGGGAATTATTTGTAATTGTTAGGAGTGATTGCTCATGGATAGATGAATATGAATGATTTAAGACCACTTCAATGCATGTGAAGGATTTTTAGTAACCCCTCCCATTTATATAAATCATATAACTTGAACATATTCAATGGTGAGTTAGTATAATGAAGGAAAATCATGAGGGCAATTACATATGCATGAGAAAGCATCTACACCAGATATGGAGGAGTTAGATGAGTTTGAGAGACATTTTTCCTTATTTTACTTGAAAAACCTATCTCATTATTTATTGCATTCTATTTTAACTCATTATCCTTGATTGATAAGTGTCTTAGTGACTCTTGAGCTTTACCTTTTCTCTCTTCTCTCACATTTGCTATATATGCTAGCCTTTTTGACTACGGTACAGATCTATCCACTTGAGTATGGTGAACCCCTACTAAAATTTTGAATTAAAATAATAAAAAAATTTATTTTACCTCATTAAAAACTTCATTAAGTTAATTTTATGTTTGTTGGTCTTGTACAAGTGTATTTTTCTTACCTTGACATATTGTCCTTCCTAGTGCCTTGTATAGTTTGAAATCTCTCTTTTGTAGGTCAGTAAGAAGTGTCTAATATGGATTATAGGTATAGTGAATAACTTATTCATTAGTATTTATATAAGACCTATTGTCGAAGTCCTCCTAACCTAGACTCTCTTCAAGAACCCATGCTTGAAACATTGATGTAGAAGAAGAGGATTTCAATTTGATGGATGAAGTGTATGTGTAGTTTTCCTTTTGGTTCTAAGTACATTGCAAGTGGGGTGAGTAGAACATGTATTTGGTGCATCACCTCCTTATCTAGGTTTAGTTTAGGATTCTAAACCATTTTCCTCATAAATGAAAGTGTGGTTGTGGTGTGGAAGTGGTACATTAAGGGAACTATCCCTAATTGAGAGGCTCACATCAAATTTGGGTCACCCACAACCCTGAGGTGTTTCCATTATGTCACTTGAATAAGAAGAGACTTGTCATATCCTCAAGGGGTATAAGTTCAAGTGATAACATGAACATGATAAGTAATTTAAGGATCCAATAGAAGATGAGGCTGAGAATGTTGTTGCATTTATGAATCAAACCATGGTCACTTTTAAGGTCTCTCACATTTGCAAGGATAAACAATGGTATGAGGTATGAATTGAAAATTAATATGAGTTTGTGTTTATGGGATACATTTTTTATACTTTAGACCCATCTAAGGTCAAGCCCAAGAAGGTGGTGGTCAAGGAATTATTTGTTCAAGAAAGAAAAAAGTCTGATCAATAGCTTATACATCATTCTTATTCATCACATGAAGGTAATTTGAAGAGTTTTCCTTTTGATCTAGAAGGATCAATTTTGGTAGGTTAGTTGTACATAGTATTTATTATCTTATATTTCCTATAAGTTCTTATTATCATAGTGTTTTTTCTTGGTTTTTTTGTTGTGTGTCTTTATTTGGTGTATTTTTTGTCTTGCTATGTTGGAAAAGGTAGTCTACCATTTTAGGTGTTTCAATAAGTTTTTATTAAAGTGTCAAGGTCAATTCAGGTCTTGTGTTGAGCTAAGGTGACACCATATCCCAATGATGTTAAGGGTTTATAGGTCCTTATTGATTCATATAACACATGTCAAATTCATTTCATTCCCCCTTTGGTCTATATAAGTGCCCAAAAGATGTCAAACACTCTTTAATAATGTTACAACCTTTTGAATTGTTTTTTTATTCATTTTGTAATGTTTCAAGAAGGAATATTGTAATAAATAACTTGTAAAATTAGAGGGAATTTTTTTTATTGTGTCATTAAAAATTAGTACATGCATGTGGAGTCTCTATGAACACTTATTGCATCAGTTCAATTAGTATTTCAAGTAGAATATGATAGTTCTCATAAAAAAGAAGGGTTTTTCAAAGGGTGGTTATAGGTTTTCAGAGTGAATTTCACTTATAAACACCCCCATGGTTTCATATATCCTCCAAAATTCTAAAATACATGAATTTTACTAAGTTATAGGTCTAAATAAAGTAAAAACTAACTCCTTTTACCTATGGATATCCTTTGTATCATTAAAAGGCACATCAATTTTCAATTAGTATAAAGAGAAGAGAAAGAGAATTTGGAGATTAGATTTTGGACATAGGAGGGGGTTCTTATGTCCTTACACTTTGTATCATTGGTCACTTCTTTAATCCCCTTAACTACATGAACAATCATTAAGAAGATAAGGGTGTAGGAGAAAAATTCAAAACCCCACCAAGGTTGGGTATCTTCAAATTCTAAATTTTAAAGCTCAATGAGTGCATGGATATGCTTGTATAAAATCATTAAATTCCATATTTACCATATATGACCACCATCACACATTTTATTGGCATGTGCATGTTTGGATGGAGCAAAACTTCTAGTTTGAATGAATTATAGAAAAGTTTGAGAAGCTCCAGATCAAGACAAGTATTCTTGTATCCATATATTTATGAAACAAAGGTTCTATATCTAACATGGTATTAATTATCTATCTCAATACTTTTTTATCATCTTAAAACTTTATTTCATCATTCCAAGAGAGAAATTAGTCATAAGTTGAAGAAGGAACCTATATAGATCCAAGTAAGCACTTACAAACATGTGAGTTAGGATAAATTAGATAGGGTTTACAAGGGAGAGTGAGGTTTTTAATAACTCATGAGAATTTTTGAGTAAAATTTAATTTTTTTTATAAGTTTAATAGGAAAAAAGGGTCCTAAACCCTATACAAAATATCCCCCAAGATAATAAGGCCTCAAATGAGTCATAAATAGTATATTACCAGCACTTGAACAACAGATAGAAAATAAAAAATCACAAAAGAATGAAAGAAAACATGACCATTAAGGACTATAAATAGTCCCATAATTATCCAAAAACATGACCATATCCTTGTAATCATTAAGCCTTTCCACCCCCACATACCTGACCTTGTTCTCAAAGTCTTTGACAATAGAAAACATTGAAGCTGCACGATGAAGAGCCTTGGAAGTAAATTCTATGATCACACACCATTTATTCTACATATTATCCATCTTAGCTTTGAACTCCAAAATTTCATTAGCAGTCTTAACACACAATGAGTAGTGTCCCTTCTTATTCTTTCCATAGGCTTCAACAACAGCCTCATCCATCTCCTCTAAGCTGGATTTGTTTAGTTCAAAAAAATGGCTTACTTCTTCCTCCTGATGAATAGATTCAATACGTGTTTAATCTTCTCCCTCCCTCGTGGAATCCTCAAAATAATTAGAGTCATAAACAATTTCAATTCCCTTACTATGAATGGATGGTATTGTAGCAATATGACTAGATCTATGAACTCTTATTCCACATGGCTTCTTAGGACCAGCCCCATGATCACTCCCCTCCCATTTGGGACTAAGTTCTAAAACTTTGACTACATCCTCAACCTAACAAGAGTCCTACTTTTTAGTTATGGCCTTCTTAAACACATTTCCCTCATCCTCCCCAATATTTTATTCCCTTTTAGTGGACACCATGATATCTACCTCAGTCTCCCAGATAGGGATCATAAGTTTTCCACTAGCTTTCTTCATAGATTTAAGTTTGGAATCAGAGGTTGGGGTCCCAATAGGAATATCACATTCCTCAATCTTGAGGCCCCCCTTTAGGTTTTTAAAGGAGATTTTGGGAGTTCTAATGGATTTCCTATCTTTTAATTTGATAATAGAAGCCAAAGTTGATGGGTTATCCTCCAAAAAATAGACTTTAATAGGTTTTACTAAGCATGAGGCCAAATGGAAGTGGTAAAACCATAGAATGAGACCTTGGTGAATGGGAATGAGAGGCTAGGATTTAGAATGGGATTCCTTGGAATGACTAATATATTTTTCCATAGAGGATAATAGGAAGAAGGGAAAATTGATCTCCATTATATTCCTAAAATGATTGAGCAAGATAAAATGGTAATAACAAAATACCTTAAAACTATCCTCAAGCGTGAATTATTTTATAATCATGAGGTAGATTTTCCCTCATGTCTCTAACATCTTCTCCTTTTCAAAATCCCTATGAAGATTCACAATAAGTTCTCCTTCTTTAAAGAAAATTTCCATATTTTCTAGGTCTGACACCCTACTACATCTATAATGCTTTTTTCCTTTCATGGGGAGTCCCATGGCTTCAAAACTAATGCCCCCCAAATAGACCTAACTAGAATCTTCCTCCCATGACTTCAAAAAATAGTGAGATGTATTATCATCATGTCCATTCAAAACCTCAAATAAATAAGCCACATTTCCCTCCTATATAATGAACTAGGCCATAGGATCTTGGTGGAATTCCTCAGGGGAGGTCGACTCAATCTTAAAAATATCACCACCCATTTTCAAACCCTAAAAATTTCATAGCCAGAGAAAAAGACTAAAAGTAATGAAAGACTATTTATCAATATAATTTATATTATTAATAAGCCCCTCCAAGTACTTCCACTAGCTCCCAAGCCATAAAAATCTAGAAATGACAGTGTAATGATTTTACAGATTGGCATTACATTTTCCACCATGGTTATCATCCTTAAAGAAGACCCACTCTCACCACCTTAAGCAAAAAAAGATGATCAAATGAGATGGGGATTGGGGAAAAATGATTATTTTCATTCCATATTATCCTTTAATCATCATTCCCAACCATCACATTTCATCTCATCCTCCTCTTTAGCTAACCTATCCACTTATTAACCTAATTAGTAGTCTTTTGCCTCCTTATCATCCTTTCAGGCCAAGCTATCATTTGATCTATCTATCTACCAATGTCTTGTCTACTCAAATTTATAATAATCCATTCATTTATATTGGCCATTCTCACATCCATCTCATACCCCATTGACATATTAATAGTTTTCCTAGTTATCTTCCCTCTTTTCCTATCCTTAGTCTTTCTCTAATGAAATTGAAAAATAAAATCATATTCTTACCATATTGAGTTTGAAATCCAAAAATTCTAGACTCCTTAAGAAAATTATTACCTTACCATAATAGATATCCATCTCTGCTAAGACAAAGAGTGATAATGACAAGTATCTCATAAAATCTAAATTTTTCATGTGCTTCCATCCTTATTAATAATATTTTGAGTCTCAAGAGGCAACCTAGACACAAGCCTCTAACACCACCAACTATTGTTGTTATTTCCAAAATTCACCATAGCATCTATGATAACATTACCTTCCCTATATATATGAGAAATATTATAATACTCTAAATAATTGAGAAATAAATGGATATCACCAATAATATCCATCAAATTCCAACCTATACTCATGGATCTTAAGGCAACATTCACTATAAGCTATGAATACCTTTCCACATGAAGATGTCAAATGTTTAAGGAGACGACGAGTTTAATATCCCATAACATGGATAAATATTCAACCTAATTATTAATTTTAATGCCAATTCCCCTAGTATATGTATCCATAAACATTCTCAAATCTAATCTAATTATGCCTCCTCCACTAGCCACCCCTAGATTCTATTTTGTTGCCCCATAAAAGTTGAGCTTGAACTAATATTTTTGAGGCACAATCCATTTAGTTATAGTCATAGCTATATTTTTGGAATTATCCATTTGAAATATCTTTGGATTAATATTCCATTATTTCAATAGTCTTTTATCTTCCTCTCTAGGTGGGTTTTCAATAGCTTTAAATTTGAAAGAATTGATATTCTCTGCTAGCAATTTGGAGAAATTCGAGAACACCTCCAAGGGGGTTTTATAATTTTCCCTAAAAATTCTATTATTTATCTCTTTCCATAAATTTTAAGCTAGGTTAGGGGGAATTTATACCCATAGTTCTTTAATAATGAGAGAAGTAGTTCAGAAGGGGAGTCTCCAATCTCTAACCAAGGCCATTACCCTATCACTAAAAACCCAACTCAAATTCAATTTATGAATAATAAGACTCCAAACCTCACAAGTAAATTTACATTATAGAAGGATATGGATGAATAATTTAAATTTTATGAGTATCATAGAGAACCACTAACAATCAAAAACCTAAATGCACACTTACATATCATTATCAAGAAAGTGAGCTTTAAAGGGCAAGTTTATATATGAATAATGAGTTGTGAAGGCTCAAAGAGATGTAGAAAACATGCATAGATCATATTTTTTTGAAATATCCTTTATATAATAATAAATCATTGTTCATAAACTTCTTTGAGATAAGAAATATGTAAGCCTATTGATGACCAAAAAGAAGAGTTGTGTGAAATAGATAGGAAGATTGTGAGGGTTTCTTATGAGCATTGAACTCAATTAAAATCTTATGTATTTGATATATAATAACTCCATACATTTGGAAAAATTATCCACCAGTACAAGTGATGATTTAAATTGAAACAAAAGTGATAATCATAGGCAAAATGAGTTTTGAGCCTAATGTATACCCATATGCATGTTACATGCCCAAGTGAAGAAGACCAATGTGTAGTGGTAGATGGAATATGTATAAGGTAACATAGTTAATTATATATGTGATAAAAATTGAAATCCTCATTGAGACATTAGGATATTCAATACTAACTCAAGATACCATATTCTTAAATCCACCATAAAATGAGCTTAAACTTCAACCTATAGGCCTATTATGGGTAGACTTTTAAAAAAGTACATGCATGATGTGAATCAAGGATGGAGAGGTATATAAAGTCCAATAAAAACATGAGGAACACCTTGATTTCAATCAAAACAACTAAAAATCCAATGAAGATAAATTCTATCTCCAAATTGCACTCAAGCAACCTCTTGGCACCTACAAGCCTATTTAGGAGAGTGCAAGTGAAATGTAGTTATTATTTGAAAATATTAAGTGGGAGAAGGGAAACTATGCATAAAATTAATTTCAATATGGAAACTTGATATATATAGGGTTTTAAGGTGATTGAAGGCAATAAATAAGGTTAAGAAACCTATTTAGGTCTAATAGGCCTAAAATTACATACATAAGTCTATATGTAAAGAATGAGGAAAACTTAAAATGTTGAAGTGGCATGGAGAGTTGAGGAGGTTAAAAAAGGATATTAAGACCTATGTGTGACATTCCATGAAGGTGAAACCCATTAGAGTTAATAAAAATATAAGATATAGGACTGTTAGGGCCATTAACACTAAACTACCTTAAAACCTTGGTTATGAGCTTGTGAGGGTAGTAGTAGGATTAAGGGATGTAATGGTGAATATAACCATTGAAACACCTCCTATGATGTTTAAAAAAATGTTTCACTAAATTTTTAATCTATTTTGTGTTTAAGGAGAGACACAGATGAAGGGTAGGGATTATAGATTAGAGAGAACCTAGATTTATCACACACCATATCCAAATGATGTTGAACACTCCTCTTTGGCTAGGGAGGACTACCTATGAATAAGAAATCAATACCACAAATAATATTTTTAAGTAGATATATGAGTGGGATGCCAAGATATGTGCTTATTCTTGGAAGTGTCAAACTTCCTTAGGGATGATAGTCCACTTTTTGAAACAAAATGATAATGAATAACAAAATGAAAGAGAAAGTAAGAGAGAGATATTCATACTATTCTTGCAATCTGAGTATAGTAGAGAATGACATAATATAGGTAATGTGAGTTATTTATGTTTTTGGAGGTTGTTTAGGTAGGCTCAAGGAGGTTAGTGGAAATGCATATTCATCGACATCAATTAGGCTACTAATGTCGATAAGGATATATGGCCAATGTTAGCTATGTGACTAATGTCAATAGGGGAATTAGGTTATTATTAGGTTGTAAGAGACTTTTTTGAGTTGGGAGGTATTGGTTAGGTTTGTGAGGTTGGGAAAAGTTGTAAGGGAGTGTATAAGACTCAAGTGGGTCTAGATAGAGGGTTGGTATGTTTGAAGTAGAGGAAAATAGGTGAACGAGTTTTAAAACTTCTTCATAGGGAGAGTGAGGACATTCATAAAATGATAAATAGTATAACATAAAGTAATTGTAAAATGACTATTTAAAGGAATTATAAAACATAGAGATATACTTAGCTAATGAAATGGATGAACTATGACTACCAGATAGATGGCTCTAATGAGGCATGTTTGAAGAAATTCATGAATATAAAAGACAAGTGTGTGATATTGATTCAAAATAATCCAAGCTTTGTGTAGTATATCAATTCATAATTTGGACTAACTTATGTAGAGTAACAGTAAGCCTGGATGTAAAAAGTTGAATGCCAAATCTTGTACATGAATGATAGATTTTTCTTATTTTTTTGACTTGAATATTAGCTTGAAATTTGGCTTAAGTAACTGATGTCGATGATTCCATTAGCATTAGCCAAGGGTTAATCAACATTAGTGGCATGAGAATAGGTAAAAGGGCTATATTTAGCCTATTTTTTGTTCCTTCTCCTACCAAGTTTGGTATCCATTATAACATGGTAGAAATGTGAGGTTAAGAATAATGTAGTTAGTTAGGAATTTATGTTAGGGGTGAGAAAAATTCATGTTTAGTTAGGATTAGGAGACTAAGTCTTGAGGTGACTCAAAGGGTAAGAATTAGTCTTAGGATGAGGTGGCCAAGTAAGATGGAATAAGTAGTTTTTAATTAACTCAATTAAATATTTTTAAATTAATTAAATGTGTGAGGGGTGAAAACATGACTTAGGAAGGCTAATTATTGAAAGGGGATCGAGGGGGTTTTTGACATAGGGAGTTATCTATGTGAGTGTTGTAATTTTTGGTATCTACAGTTTCCCCTTTTTATCTTGTAATTTGTACTAGTAAATTGTAAGACAAAAACATGAGTTAGATGTTCTAAGTATAAGATGATATATCCCCCCTCAAAATGGGAAGTAATGGAGGAGAATCTGGAATTAGGTACTGATTTAATAAGGAATAAATTAGTTGGGTGGATGTTGAGTGATAATGTGGTAACATCACTACTTGTGTGTATACTAATATGAGTTATAGTCAACTTAAGCAATAATAGGTAAAAGTGAGGATGAATCATATAGAAATAACCAAATCATATCTTGTAATTAATAGTTAATAAGGTTAAAATGATTAAAGTTATATCTCTAATGGTCCATGCGTTCTAGGTATCTAAGGTAGGAAGTTCTCCTAGCAAACACAAAAGGTTAAAGTGACATGACTGGCTTGGTTGTAATTCAAAACACCTAATATAAATGTGTGTGTATAATAGCCAACTATAGTGAGGTAGCATAATTAGTCAAGACAAGCAATGCAAGGTTGGTTCAAAAAGGGTCAATAATCGAGGAGATATTTTTGATCTCTAATCAGAGTCATCATGTGTGGAGATTTAAGTGATATCTAAGGTTAGTTATCATAGTTGGGGAGATATATGTGATCTCCAAGGTTTGTTTTCATGGTCAAGGAGATATACATGATCTTAAAGTTACCCCAAACATAGGGTGTAGTCCAAAGGGTGGTGATTGGGTTGAAAACTCTAAGTTTAAGGTTGCTAACATCAGTTATGTCATCGATGTTGGCAGGATGTATTATCGACATCGGTGCCTTAAGTCAAGATTGTCGACATCAGTGGAAGAAAAAAAATTAAGAAAGGGGTTTGGTGGCCCACCAAAGTTCATTTGTGATAGTTGATTGGAGAAAAAGAGATCTAAGTGTTGTGGGGCATAGGATAGCTCTATCCTATCTATTATTGGTGAGTTGGTAAGAGATAAGTGGTTAATAAGAGTGTGTGAGAGTGAGAGTTAGATTGAAAACTTGGTGGGCCATAATGTGACCAAGAGAGTGTTGGTGTGGGAAGAGATGGTAGAGGTAGGAGGGGACCCAATTGGAAGTGCACCACCATAAGTCCCAACCATTCCATCCTAGAGGAGATAAAGAGATGAGGTAAGACACTCTTTGAGTTGAACTTGAATTTAGGGTAGTTAATTTGTTATGTGGGCTAAATTTGAATTTTTGGGGGGAGAAAGTACAATTAGAGGTGTAGTAAATGGGGTAAGGGTAGGTTTAGGTGAATTTGGGAGGGGTTAGGGGTATTTTTTAAGAAAAAACTTAAATTTGGGAAGTGAGTTATTTAGTCTTAAGGCCAAACCAATCACCGATATTGGTAGGGATCACTGATGTTGATAGGGATCATCAACATTAGTCGATAAGGAATCGATGTCAGCTAACACTAATCATTGATGTTGATATATAAGACTGATGCCAATCATAGGGAAAAAACCCAAATAGGAAAAAAGGCCCATTTTAGATCTCTAGTTGAGTTAGTCAATAAGCCTAATGGTTGAGCTAGCCTCAAAAGACCCTGTGTCAATTAAGTGCTACCTACATAGCTTAGGTGAGGGCCTTAAGACAATGTAGTTCTCCCAGTGCATAGGGAAAAAGGGTGAGGTATGGTTAAAAATTTGTTAATGGAAGTGGTTAGGAAAAGGGTGGCTAAAATAGGTCGTGGGACTTAGGGCTTAAAATATAGGTCATGGGGCCAAGGTTTTGAGAGATAGGCTATGGGGTTGAGGATTGAAAGATAGGAAGTTGGACCTAGGGTTTAGGATAGGTAGTTGGGCCTAGGGTTGAGAGATAAGTAGTTAGGCCTAAGGTTTAGAGATAGGAAGTTGGGCCTAGGGTTTAGAGATAGGTAGTTAGGCCTAGAGTTTAGGGATAGGTAGTTGGGAATAGGGGTTAAGTAGGCTAATAGGTTAGATAGTTAGGTGTGTATACAACTAAGATAACCTTAGAAGACCTTGTGTCAATTGAGTACTACCTACATAGCCTAGATGAGGGCCTCAGGCCAATGTAGTTCTCCCAAAGAGAAGGGAAAAAAGGTAGAGGTTTATATTGGAAAGTATGTGACTTAAGGTTTTGTGTGTGTGGATGCAATCTAGGTAGGAGTTGACATTACAAGATTGACTACCTATGATGCTAATAAGGAAGAGGAGGGATGTCACCATAGATGAATGGGAGCACATGGAAAACATAGGGTTAGGAGGAGTGCAACAATATTGCTAGGTTACATGTGATGTTAGCTTGATGATAGCTTTGATAGAGAGGTGGGATCACACCACCAACACTCTCCATTTGCCTATCAAGGAGTTGATAGTTATGTAGGAGGATGTTTACAAGATTTTATGGTTTCCACTCCAGGGTTATAATCTCTTCTCTTGTTTGAGAGAGGAGCATGATATTCATATTGTGACATTTTTTGGGGAGTATGTTAACAAGGCAACCTATCACTCAATTAGATTTGCATATGAGCCACTGTACACTACCAATGAGGAGTAACACTAGTTGAGTATCCTAATGATGATATATATTATATTATATGCACTACTAGACACATATGGGGGGAGATTTCCTATTACATTGATACTTGTGTTGGCACAAATGGTTGAGTAGTAGATAGTGTATGCATGGGGACCATTTTTTTAGCACAAGTATATAGAGAGCTGTGGAGTTTGAGGCTATGACAATGGTATAGTTTGTGCATTGATAATTTAATCCATTATTTGGAATATGAGAACATTATGGTGGCATAGCCATAGGGGCTACCCACCATGATTATAGACAATTTTAGGGTTAGGTTCAGATGGTGGAGAGAGGTTATGGTTCAAACATAAGTAGATGAAATAGTACATGACATTGCTTATTATAGGCATATGATAGATGGATTGATTCCCATATATATTTTTTAGAGGCCCTACTTGACATAACCTAAATTCAAAATATAGGTAGAGAAACTTATCAGTTTACAGAGCATATTATGGGTTAGAGGCAAATGAACTAGAGAGGTAGAGATGATACTTGTGGCACAAGTTAAGAAATAGTTTGGCTTGTTATAGGATGTGCCTCATACCTTTCCTCTATATAAGAAGGATGATATAGAGGCACCGTTACCTTTACCCCATGATATAGATGGCCTAGTTTTTTAGGAGCTGTTAGTAGGCTTGGGTGTGGTAGATCCTAGATGCACAATGGCTTATCTTGCATGGTGGATAGGTTTGCATCCTATGGTTCAGGTCAAGAGGCCACCACTAGACTTATAGGGAGTGATGAGAGAGAGAGAGAGAGAGAGATACAATTGTACATGCCTAGGATGTAGTGGTATATGCTTGAGATGTAATAGTGTAGGCCCAAGATGTAACATAGGCACATGTGTTGGTCTTACATGGGTAGATTATGACATTATATGGGTAGGTTGGGGCATTATAGGGCTAGGTTAATACACTAACAGTAGAGAGATATAGTTTGAGAGTAATAGCGTAGGCTACTCCTCCTCCACCATAAGAACTAGTATGGGGTCCTATAGTAAATTTGATGGGTCTACCATAGATTGTATCTCTAACAAGCTACAACATTGCTTTAGATTATATTTCATACTATGAGAGAACCATCAGGGAGTTCCCATAGATTTAGAGGTATTCTAAGTTTAGAGAGGAGGAGAGATCAGTGACACATGCATGGCTTCTAGCTCACATAAACATAGACGAGTAGAAAGTGGTGATCATATTGCTTTTTCATGATGATGACTATAGCCTTGATTATTATGAAGGCTAGATGATATTTTTGATGTTGTTATATATTTTTTATACACACTAGCCTATGATCCAAAGATGAGAGATGTAATTTTTAAGAGAGAGATGATATTGATATGATCCATTGATGTATATTCATATTCTGTGTGTGTGTGTGTGTGTGTGTGTGTGTGTGTGTGTGTGTGTGAGAGAGAGAGAGAGAGAGAGAGAGAGTTTATTTTGAGATGTGTTTATGTGATGGTGATGATGTTGAAGCTATTATAATGATGTGGATGTTTATGTTATGCTAATGTTAATCATGTTAGTTGAGTTTAGACTAACATTACCCAGATGTGTGATGGTATATGCATAGTTGATTGGTTAGCTTCATCTTAGCATATTTCCATATTTGTGATGGTTTATGTTTAAAATAAATGGTATATGATTGATAGTTTTCCTATTTATTTTTGTTTAGAGAAACTATGGTTGCATGTTTGGTGTATATCACATGGGATTATATGAAACAAATTAGTGGACAATTATTTATTAGTTTTAATATGGTTTTGGGTAGTTATTTGAGTATCTTTTCTTAAGATGGATATGTGTGATAATATTTGTTAAACATATAACTCTAAGAATCTAGAAAGATTGGTAGACAGGTGAGAAGGTGATTTAATCTTGTTGTGAGATGCAATCTCAGAAGAGAAATCAACATGTGATTGGGATGGGAAATAAAGAGGCATGATGCTCACATATTATCAAATACCATAATCACAATGTAAATAGGCTTAGGAGTATGAGGCTATTTCATGCTTTGCATCATTTGACCATTTGTTTGTTAGAGAATCATCGTACTCACCTTGTGTCAAGTGAGTTCAAATTCCCTTGAAAGAGTATGAGGGGAAAAAGGTAAAAGGAATGAGAGTGTTTGGGTAGTGTAACCTTCTTAGTGGGGATGATATTCCCCTTTTGTGGGTGACCTCAGAGCTACTATGGGCAAGTCCATGACTTAAAGTTTTTTTGTTTGTGTAAGCTAATTAATGTAGGAAGCTTATAATGGGATTTTGTTTATGTTGAGGTCATATGAATATGATCAATATGATAATCTTATAAGTCATTATTTCCCTTGATAAAAAAGCTTGGATTAACCATCATTCAAGAGAGTGGTCTAAGATTTTGTTTTTGATTTTTAATAGTCGTCTTTCAAGGGAGTAGTTTATTTATAGTATCGAGAAGAAGTTACATAGTTGTCCTTTAAGGGAGTAGTCTATGTTGAGAATCATGACCTGAGAGATTATAACTTGTTTATGTATACCATTTATTTTTTGTTTTTTTTAACTTTAGCCATGGATAGTACTATAGAGGCTTAGAGGTTTTCCACTTTGAGGGAAAAACCATAGCACCTCATAGGTTAACAAAGTGTGTAGCAATAAGGGTTAAGAGGAAGGGAGATGAATGTAATAGGGTTACTCAAGGGATGAGCTCAAGTTAAACATGAGTTGAATCATCACTTGATTAACAAAATAATGGTCATAAGTGCAAAGCATTTAAATGCTATGATTTTGGCCTTCCTTCAAGAGAAGACAAGTGATAAATTCCTAAGCCATACTTTTGAGTTATGATGTAGGGTCTAAGCCAATTAAGAGCAAACTTACCCTATTTTATTTTCTCCATGTTTGTCACATGTTGATTTTCCTTTAGGATGAGGTATTAGATATTGATATATCACACCTTAAGTTTTTTTTTGTAATCATGTTTGATATGCTCTTGATAGGTTTGGATGTGGTTGAGGGCTACGAGATTGTGTTCATCAAGCAACTCAAATTGAGCCAAACATTCTTGGCAAAATTCATCATTAGTAAGTATGTCTTAAATAGAGATACGAAGAGAAGGAATATGGACCTCAAGAGGCAAAACAACTTCCATCCCATAGACCAAAGAAAAAGGTGTAGGACCTATAGGGGTTTGATGCTAGTGTGGTAAGCCCATAAAGTAAAGGGAATGTGTGTGTGCCAATATTTTTTAGTATCGTTGACTACCTTCATGAGGATTTTAGTTAAGGTTTTATTAGTAGCTTCTGCCTATCCATTTTCTTGTAGATAGTATGGTGATTAGAAGCTTAATTTGATTCCAAAAGTGTCATAAAGCTTTTGAATAGTCTTATTTTTGAAAGATTTTCCATTTTCTATCATAATTTTATGGGGGATACCAAAATGATAGATGATGTGATGGTTGATAAATTCAAAAAAATTATCATCCTTAGCAGAGATCAGAGGAATGGCCTTGATCCACTTGGTGAAGTGTTTAGTAGCAGTAATGATGGAATGGTGATGGAGAGATGAGTGATGGTTAATCTCACTGATTATATCCAAACCCCTTTGGGAGAAGGGCTAGAAGTCTTTGGCAACTTGTAATTCATGTCTTGGAATGTGAAGGAGGTTAGCATGTTGTTGAGATTTGATGCAACACTAAACATAATCACTACATTCTTCATGGAGTGTTGGGAAATAGTAGCCAAATTGAAGGATACGTTTGGAAACTATGTTACCATTGAAATATACATCTCAAATATCATCATGGACTTCCTTAATGGTGAAGGGGATCTTAGTACTAGTAAGGCATCTAAGGAGGATACCATAAAAACCTCACTTGTAGAGAATTCCCCCTAGCATAATGTAATGAGTGGCATGTTTCATGAAGGCACATATCCCATTATTGGAGAGATAATAATGGGTAATAGAAAAGGAGAGGTAATCCATGAGTTTCTTGTACCATAAGTCATGTGGGATGTGTGTTACATTGTCGATAAAAAGAATATTAGTTGATACATAGGAGGGCAATGTTAAGTGATGGATAATGACATATTTTTGAGGAAGAGGTTGAAGAGGGTATGTGTGAAGCAAGAGAAGCCATTGTGTTAGCAAACTTGTTTGTATATCAAGGAATAATTTACAAGAGGTAGGAGTTGAATAATTCCAATATCGTATCTACACGATGTTTATATCATTATAAATTTTTTTTTGCATACATAAGAACCATAAACCTAATTAACCACTAGTTGAGAGTCATAAAAAATGGTTATTGATTTGAAACCAAATAAAATAGCTATTTGAAGCCCTAAGATCAAATCTTCATACTCAGCGATATTGTTAGTACATTCAAAATCTAGTTTAAATGACAAAGGCATAGGCTCACCATCAAGAGGGATGAGGATGACCATCCCACCCCCACCACATTGAAATTTAGACCCATTAAAGAACATCATTTGGTAGGAGATGTCATTAATGGAGAGCATTGTTATAGATTCATTAGGGAATTCAAGGTTTAAAGGTTAGTTATCAAGTAAAGGGGTGATAGTTAACTAGTCAGTGATTTTTTACCCCTTGATAGACTTTTGTTGAATAATTTCTAAGTTAAATTCATCAAGGATCATGAGCCACTAAGATACACATTGGTTGTGATATGGCTTAGAATGCATGTATTTGAGGGCATCAATATGGGTGATGATGTAGGTTTTATGATTTAAGAGGTAATGATAGATCTTAGAAGCTACAAAGACCAACATGAGACAAAACTTTTCGATATGGGTATATTGAGTTTCATAATCAATAAGTGTGTGGATTATGTATTAACCCAATTATTCTCAATGGTGATCATCTCAATGTACAATAATAAAACCTAGAGAAAAGTCTGTTGTAGAGATATAAAGGTAGAAAGGTTATTTTCCCTTTGGTGGAATAAGAACCAGTGGGGAAAAGAAATATTGTTTGAGTCCATCAAAGGCTTCCTAGTAATCTATATTCTAGTGGGAGGAGACATTTGTTTTGAGGAGATGGTGAAAGGGTTGGAAATGATCTAATAACTAAGAGATGAAGCAATGGATTGACTGAAGCTTGCCTTGCAGGCTACAGAGTTATTTGATATGAGTATGTGGAGGCATGTCTAGTATTTCTCAAACTTTAGCAGGGTTAAATTAAATACCATGGAAAGAAATGATAAAGCCTAAGAGCTTACCAAAAAGGATAGACACATTTCTTTGGGTTTAGTTAGACATTATATTGAAAGAGAAGAGTGAATATGATTTTGAAAATCATCAAGTGATCTTGGCAAAGTTTAGACTTTCTGAATAAGTCATCCACATAGTCTTCCATAATTTTATGTAGGATATCATGGAAGATGTGAGTCATGATGCATTGGTAGGTGGCACCAGTGTTATTCAAACCAAAGGGCATGACATGATAATAGAAAGTCCCCCATGGGGTGATGAAAGTTGTCTTGTGTTGATCCTTGGGAGAAACTAGGATTTAATTGTAACTTGAAAACTTGTCCATAAGTGATATCATCTCATGGCCAACTATTAGATCAAAAATTTGGTCGATACTTATCAAAGTAAATTCATCCTTTGGAAAAGTGAGGTTTAGGTCATGGTAGTTAGTGTAGATTCAAATTACCCTTATCACTTTTGTGATAGGAATAATATTATAAACCTATTATGGGTAGTCAATGGGTTGTATAAAGTTAACATAAAGGAGGTGTTAGAGATCTTCTTTGATAAGGATAGCAATATGAGGATGCATTTGTGGAGCTTTTGCTTAATAGTTTTAACATGTTAGTTGGTGATAATGCTATGGGTGATGATAGAAGGGTTGATACCAAATATGTCATTATAAGACCAAGTGAAGGCTTTAATATGGTTATTAAGAAATGTGTCATAATGTGCTTGCTTAGAAGAATTAAAAAATTGGCCAATCTTAAGGACACATGGGTTATCATGAGAGGGAAAATTGATGTCAATGGTTGATTCATTTATCATATCTTGTGTTTTAGATGGGAGTGATTGTTAGATATAGGAATAATCTATACCCATGTATGTGAGAATAATGTCATCATCTTGACATTGGATATTGTTGATAGTGGGAGAGTCTTCATCAATAATTTCATGATGAATGAGAGGAAAGGACCTTGTTTCCTTACCCAGGTGATAGGTGAGGGGGCCCAAATGGATGACATTTATTGAAAAAAAAAATTAGGAGGTATAGATACCTATGATTTGATAGGTGATGGTGGAGGAGAGGATGGAGAAGGAGAGACTAACTCTTTAACAATTTGTAAATGAGAATATTTGGTGAGTTTAGTTAGTTCATCAAAACCCACTCCATGACTTTTTTCGGCATTTTCAATGGTTTTATTCATGGGATATTATATGGGCATATGAACACCTTGCTCATAATGATCTAAACCAAATCATTTATAGGCACACGTATAAAGATAGGTGTGAGTGAAGCTAGGCTTGACCAAGAAAGAGAATTCACCGGTAAATGGTTGTGGCAAAGAGGATGGATTGCCAACAATGGGAGCTTGATCAATTCACCCATATGTGAAATTAGTTCAAAGGTTAGGGGGACCATATGATATGACCATCCGAATACAGGGATCATAATTAGGGTGCATATAAAGCTTTTTATACTCTTTTGGAGTATGGAACATATTGAGTGTCAATAAATAATATTATATGAGTGATAGATGCTTGAAAGTTTCTTCCATGGGGTCTTTGTTGGGAATTTGTGTTGTTGATATCTATGTAACCAAGGTAGTGGAGTTTGTGGAAGTTTCAAAAGTATAATGCAAAGGACATGATGTATTTAATGGAATGAGAACATCATTGGGTCTATAAGTCATGTTGCATGTTTTGAAAGGAGGTGGGTCGGTGAGAATAACATGCACTTTCTCGTTGTTCTCAAACTTGATGCAACAATGAAAAGTCAAGGGCAAAAATGCCATAACACATATCTAAGGTCATTTAAGTAGTATTTTTTATTATAAATCTCCTTATACAACATAGAAGAGATTAGGAATTGTGTGAGGATCCACATGGATATGTAAGACAATAGTGCCCACTGTTGTAATTGTGGTATTATTAAAGGAGTAAAGCACTGCATCAGTTTCAGACATGTAATTGTTGGGAAGGGCTAGCTATTTGTAGGCATGGGTATAGATAATATTAATACTAGATTCTCCATTGATCATGACTCTTTTGATATGAGTTTGATTGATATATGCAGTGATAAAAAGGGTAGAACCCTGATCTTCAAGGTGTTGAAGTAGAATTTGTAAATCACTAAAGGAAATTAAGGGGATGGTGTTAAGAGAGCTGACCAAAGATAAAAGAGGTTGGAATTCATCAAGTTATACCTCAACTATTTGTAAGGAACTAATCAAACCTTGATGGTATTATGGTAAGTTTTAGATTAACTCATACAAGGCCATTTTCACAAGGGTTTGGTGAAGTTGTTTCACCATTGAGTTTTGAATAAATTTTGAAGATTTTAGTTTTGGTACACCCAAGATGAAAATATTGAGATTTGGAGGAGTGTATTAATATATTGGATTAGCCCAAGGGGAAGTGACCTTTTCCTTTCCTTTATCCTTTTGATTTTATGATCACGTGGCCATATTAACCATGTTGATTTGAAACATAGTTGAAGGAGGTGGCAAAGGGGGTATGACAACATCTTTAGTTTTGAATTTAGGTGGAATAATATGAGGCATTGTGGATGACATGGGTGGAATAATAGGAAGGTTAATAGGAGCATCAACAAAGAGAGTTTTAATATCAAAGTGTTGTCGAATGATTGCCATGAGATCTTTACAAGTCTCAATATTATGTCCAAGAAAATGATGATATAGACACAATTGTGTATCATCAAACCAATATGGCTTTATTCCAAGAGGGTTATAAGGCTTAATGGGAGGAATATTTATTATAGAGGATTGTAACAACTAGTGTAGGAAAAAGATCTAAGAGCCTATGAGTGGGCTAGTACTTGTGGTTGTAATAGGGGTGGACACCTTCTTTGGTTTAGGAGTCATGGGGGTGATTTTGCATGGCACTTTTTTAGGTGGTAGTGGAACCATGTGTTTTTTTGACACTTTCTTAGTGGTAGGTATCATAGTGTTAGATGTGATAGGTCTACTAGGTGGTAGAGGTAGTAGTGGAGGTAACTTAGCCATTTTTTTCACTTGGATTAGTGATACCCCAACTAAAGTAAAGGGATGTGGTCCCAAAATTGAAGGGAAAGTTGAGGGTAAAAGAGGGAAGGATCAATGAGATCTAGGAAGCTTAACATACTTCCTTGGTTTAGGCCATGGAACTCTAACTTGTGGTTAGAAAGTTAGATCTAATTTTACTTATGGATGAATTAGATTAGAGACTAGGTGAATTCCTAAAAACTTGATCTATTTTAATGTGGAAGATGCCTATGAGAGTGAGGGCTCTGATGTAAAAAGATGAGCTTCTGGTGATTTTGGTGAAAAAGCTTTGACTTTATCAAAGACCTTGGGGTAAAGGGTAGTGAGAGGATTGGTAGTGGAGGATGACACTTATTGTATATGATAAGGAGTTTTAAGTTAGTCCCAAAGTGCCACATGATCTAGCTTCTTGGAGTCAAAAAATTCTATATTTTCCACTAACCATGAGAAGGGTTTAGATGGATTTGATGTAGGCCTTACATTTTCTTCTTTACAAGTATTAAGTGATTGAAAAAGAAGTAAATTATTGGCATCTACTACCTCAAGCCAAAGATGAGAAAGAGCCACAATAGGGTCTTCTTTGATAGAGATGGGAGAAGAGGCATGGTCTTTCATGGGTGGGGGAGAGGTAGGCAAAGAAGGCTCCTCAAGGGGGTAGAGAATAGGTATAATTGATCCTCAACATTTGGGTGAGGAATAGGTAAATTATGATGTTTCATAGGTAAAAAAAATTGGTAAAATTGGTTGAATTAGAGTAGGCACAATAGTTTTCTCATCTAATGTAGGGGTAGATAAAATTGGCTCCTTTAGGTGTGAAGGAGGAGTGGATGGGTTACTACCTTCCATTAGTAGAGGAGAGGTAGTAAAAGAAGGTTCCTCAAGATTTTATAACATAGGAATGATGTTCCCTTGAACATGTAGTTAAGGAATGGGTAAAGTGTGGTCCTCAAGTGGCAAGAGGATAGGTAAAATGGGTGCAAAAGGAATTGGTAATACAGGCTCCTCTTGTGGCAAAAGGAGAGGTAAAGGAGGCCCTTACTCACATGGGAGTGGAACAGGTGAAGTAGGCTCTTCTACCCAAGGAAGAAGAATGGGGAAAACAAACTCCACTAATTTTGGGGGAGGAGTAAGTAAAATGGGTGCCTCTTATTGTGGAATGGGTTGGATCAGAGGTAAAGGAAAGACCATATTAATTGTATGGATATTATGATCATATGAGTTATCAATCATGGTATGAACAATATTTTGATTGGGTGAATGGTTAGGAAAAGGTTATTTAAATACATCCATATTTTGATTAGTAGGTGCATTATGGTTATCCAAGATGAGATCACCCTTGTCAAGCATGTCTTGAATAATGTTTTTGAATTTTTTATAGTTATTAGAATTGTGGCCTTTGATTTGATGGTAGCCACAAAACTCATCTTCCTTGTACCAAGTATGAATAGGATGGGAGGGATCAAACTGTATAGGAGGCTTTATTTAAGGAAGGTTTATGGCTCCATATTGCAATATTTTTTCCAAAATAGAAGTGTATGACTCCCCAATGGGAGTGTATCATCTTTTTTCATACCGTTGTTGGATTTTATTGGTTAGATTTTGTGAGGTTGAGGAATTAGGTTGGTTTGTGGTTGTGGAAGAAGTTGATTCTATGACCACTGCATTGGTAGAACCCTTAGATTTTTAATTAGAAGGAGAAGGTTTAGAAGAAGAGGAGTCATTTGATTTGGAATTGGTTTTATTTCTATGTAACTTGACTCTATCTTTTTCTATAGCCTGTATCTAAAGTTTTTATGCCATTGTAAATGCTTCATCAAATGTGGGGAAAGTTTGTTCTCAGAGTGTGGATGAAATGTGCTTAGCATATGAACATGATAAGATCTCAATAAGCTCAGGTTGGGGTAAATATAAAGATATTTTATTTATTAAGCCTCTCCAATGAGAGACAAAATCTATGATGGACTCGTCATCAAATTGTTTAATAAAATAAAGGTCTGTAATAGAAAACTTTTTAGAAATGTTGATAGAAAAATGGTCTAGGAATAATTGTGTGAGTTAGGTAAATGAGAAAAGGGAATGCTGAGTTATATAAATCTATACCAATCTAGGGTATCACCCAAAAGAGACATAGGGAAGGTGTGAAGTAGCAACACATCATCATGCCTTATTAAATAACAAACATGTCTAAATGATCGTAAATGTTGTTATGGTTCCTCTTTACTTTGGAAGTGAGTAAATTTGGGGGGTTCCCATTAGCCTGGATAAGGGTGAATAGGCAAAGAAGGATGGATGGGCTCATTTCATATATGATCATAATATAACACATTCTTTTAACCTGACATGGATATCTCTAAACTAGACATCTTGTCCATCAACATCTTAATAAGGTCTGAAGGGGGATTGGTTTGGGAGATACCCCCTATGTTATAAGGAGCTTGATAATAAGTAGAGGTAGCACATGACATATCTTTTTGTGGTTGTTTTGATGCAACATAGGGGTAGTGAGTCATAGGTTGGGGGATAAAAATGAAAGGGGCTTGTCCTGCTAGGTTAAAGACAATGTTTTGGTTGAATGTTATTATTATAGGTTGGGTTGTTGGCATGGTTACATTAGGTGAAGGGTGAGTCATAACTCATGTAATTGTTGGTGTGAGATTAAATGGGATGGGTACCACCAAATTCTAAAATTGGGTTAGACATGACTGAACTAATTGTGGTTGTGAAGGTAGGGAAGTCACGATAGGGGTTAGGTAAGACTGGGTAGTTGGTGATGCTAAACTTTGGACATTGTTTATGGTTAGTTTACTTTTTGAAGTAGTGGTTTGAGTAAAAATTGGGAACATAGTGGAGATAGATGAAAATAAATTTGTTTTCATTAGAGAAGTTGGCATACCATATAGTGGGTCACCCAAAGAATTGTGAGTTTGGCTCATGGTAAGGTAATGCTAAAGGGCTACCACATTACAATTAAGAAATCTAGTAAAATATTGATCTCCTTCAAGTAAAATGGGAATTTAGTTGGGGCTAGGAGTATGCTCTATATTTGAAGTATGCTTCATGATAAAATCAACAACAAGAGGGTAAGGTGGAATTGGTTGTTGGCTTGCATAATTAGTAATAATTTTGGCTTGGCTTCGCATTAATACCATGTAAGAATAAGTATAAATAGTCTTAAAACTCTATATTAGTGATAGAGTGAGGAAAAACTAGGTTTGAGTAAAGGTACATAGGTTGTTTTAACTTTATATTTTGAGAAAACTAAAAATAACCAGATTACACAATCATTGACATCAGTCACTTGACTAAAGTCAGTAGGTTAAAGTTTATCGACATTGATGGATTTAACTAATGTTGGTCACTGTGGAGTCTCAGGAGTTAAAAAATCCAATATTTTAGAAACCCAAAGGTAAAATAGAGGATGCAAGAGGTATGTATAAGGATGTTGAACACTCAAAAAACCTGATATAATAAGTTATACAAATTGAGTATTGTGAATAGTGTTGATTTTATAAATCAATAGAAAAACATCATTACCAACTCCAGAATATAGAAAGCAAAAAAAAAGCAAAAAGAAAAACATACAACCACTAATTATTAACTCATAGAGATTAATTTTAGTCTCGTGTTGGCATATGCCTTAATCAGATAGTGAGATGAGAGTTTGGTTACTGAAGGTACTAGAAAGTAATCTAGAGCTAGTTTCAGGTTAGTTTTCATGCTCAAGAGGAGATCTATGTTAGACTAGGTACATGGCTTGTTATATGAACTTGTTCCCCACACTTTACAAACTTGAAGCCAAGTTAAGATGCTTATCCAAAATATACCTTCTATCTAGAGTTTATAATCTTCTAGAGAACAGAGTGGGTTCTCCCTTTGGTGGTGAAATCTAAGTAGGATAGTTGGGTAGGGTAAGGTGATCCACCAGGTGATGAAATCTTAATGGGCCTTTTCTCAGGTGAGTTTAGATGTTTATTTTTGTGAGTGTGATCTAGTATTGTAACATGGGTGTACTATGATTCATTTATAATTCTTATAATTAACTATGTGAGCTAATATGCAATAGGCAAATAATGAAGTGTAGTAAGTTTTTTAACCCAAATCTAAAGTTTTTTGATTCAAATGAAAATAATGATGAAATAGGAGAAGAGAATGAATTTAACTATCTTAATGTGCATTAAAGAAAGAGATAAATAAGAAATTCTTTTTATCTTGCAAGACAAATCATAAATTTAGTTTTAGAGGCAAAAGAAAGAGAAGAGTGGAAAGGAAAAATAAATTTTAGTTTATTATCTGTAAATAGAAAATAAAATGTTGAATATTTCATTTTGAGGAAAAAGAGAGGAAGAAAGTGCAAGGAATGAAATTTTCACTATAATTCACCTATATGAATGCTTAAAACAAGCAATGAACCCAAGGAAAATTCCAAGGTCCCATCAGGCATGCCATACATGTTTCACTAAATTTTGAATCTATTTGATGTTTAAGGATAAATATAGATGAAGGGTAGGGATTAGAGATTAGAGAGAACCCAGATTGGTTATGCACTATATCTAGTGATGTTGAACACTACTCTTTAGCTAGGGAGGACTACCTATGAATAAGAAAGAACTACCACCAAAAATATTTGTTAGTAGATATATGAGTGGGATGTCAAGCTATGCACTTGTTCCTAGAAGTGTCAAATTCCTTAAGGATGACAATCCACTTTTTGAAACAAAATGGTAATGAAAAACAAAATGAAAGAGAGAGTAAGAGAGAAATATTCATACCATTCATATAGTCTAAGTGTAGTAGAGAGTGACATAGTGAAGGTAATGTGAGTTATTTGTGTTTTGGGGGGTTATTTATGTAGGCTCATGGAGGTTAGTGGAAATACACAGTCATTAACATTGGTTAGGCTACTGATGTCGATAAATAGATATGATTGATGTTGGTTATGTGACCAATGTTGGTAGGGGTAGTAGGTTCTCCGTAGGTTGCAAGAGACTTTTCCAAGCTGGGAGGTAGATGTTGGTTAGGTTTTTGAGGTTGGGAAGAGTCATAAGGGAGTGGGTAAGACTCAGTTGGTTCTAGATAGAGGGTTAGTATGTTTTAATCAGAGGGAAATAGGCAAATGAGTTTTACAAATCCTTCATAGGGAGAGTCAAGATGTTCATAAAATGATAAATAGTATAACATAAAGTAATTGTAAAATGACTATTTAAAGGAATTTTAAAACATATAGATATACTTATCTGATGAAATGGATGAACCATGAGTACTAGATAGATGGATCTGATGAGGTGTGTTTGAATCAATTCATGAATAAAAAAGACAACTATGTGCTACCAATTTATAAGAATCCAAGCTTTGTGTAGTATATCAATTCCTAATTTGGACTGATTTCTATAGAGTAATGGTAAGCCTAGATGTAGAAAGTTGAATGCCAAAGCCTATACATGAATGATTAATTTTTCTTATTTTTGCTAACCTAAATATTAACTTGGAATTTGGCTTAAGTAACTGACGTTGGTGATCCCACCAATGTTGTCCAAAGTTTGCCTAATGTCAGTGGCATGAGAATAGGTAAAAGGGATATATTTAGCCTATTTTCTATTCCTTCTCCTACCAAGTGTGATATCCATTAGAAAAGGGTATAAATGTGAGGTTAAGAAGCATGTAGTTAGTTAGGAATTTATGTTAGGGGTGAGAACAAGTCATGGTTAGTTAGGACTAGGGGACTAATTCTTGAGTTGACTTAGAGGGTAAGAATTAGTCTTAGGATGAGGTGTCTAGTGAAGGTGGCATAAGTTGTTTTTAATTAAGTTAATTAAATATTTTTAAATTAAGTAAATGTGAGGGGTGAAAACATGGGTTAGGAAGGCTACTTATTAAAAGGGGATCAAGGGGGTTTTTGATACAAGGAGTTACACACATGTGTGACATAATTTTTGTGTCTAAAAATACCTCAAAGAGGTGTTTGGGGACAAAACTAAGAACTTTTACACCTTGACATGTAAGATTACTCTTCTCAAGTTCTTAAACAAGCACGATGATCAAAAATGGTCAAATTTCCTTTCCTATAACTATATGGAGAAGATACATGGGACTCTTAAATAATTAAAAAATTTGGAGTGGGTTTTCTACTATATATTCCTATCATTGGTTCTTATCTTAGGTCCTTAAACTTTATGAATAATCTTTAAGGCTCCAAAGACTCCTAAACCCTACTTAAACACTCTAAAGAGACCCAATAGAGGATATCAATCTCTTAAGCACTCCAAATGGATTGAAAAGACCTATAAAATTCTTGTATGACACTTAAATAAATCTATTCACTTAAAAAAGTCATTTTTTGGGATTGTGTATGGGACTATTGTATGGAATTTATCCTAAAAGATGATTATTGTAGGCTTAAAAGGTCAGTTTTTGAGGATTTTCATAAACATTAACTAAGTATAGACCTATTATAATACCTTGGAGTCATCTATAACCTAGAGAATTTAATGGAAGATGTTTTTAAGGCCTCATTAATAAATATTATAGTGATTTTAATATTATTTGGAGGTCTCAAGACACCTAATTGTAAGTAAAGATGCTATCAAGGTTATTATCAAACCTATTGCACTTGTACTTCAATCTTGAAGACATTTTTGAGATTTAAAATGAGTAGAGTGATATCATACATGGTGTCTAATATTTATTCAAGTTATGAAAATAATCCTCAAGTAAAGTAACTAATCCTAGGATGACAAGATAGACTTGTTCTAGTAGTCTTCATTTGAATCAAGCAGGTTGTTCTTGTAAATGCATATTCTTTATCAATTTGAATAAGATTGAGCCTTAATCCTCAGCTCCACTAGTATGAAATATCATTTAATTGGCATATTATGACATTAGAGAGCTCAAGGAAGCATGATCAAGAGTGACACATGGTAAAAAATGGACTTGTAACTCCTTTTAGTCCAAGAATGGGAAGTTTCAAATGAGATTGATGAGTCATCCTAAAAGGTGAAGAGTTATTCTAGGACACCCTTGATGAGGGAGAAGATAAAATTAGGTTGATACTTATGAGGAAGATTATTTTGGACTAATATTTGATAGTTTTCTTTCTTGTAACTTATTCCTCATGGATGACACTTGTCCATGCATCTCCTACATTCTTATATATATGCTACCTTGAATGACTTGTTACAGATCCTTTAGCTGAGTACAGTGAACCCTTAATTAGCTAAACACTTTTAATATGCCTTTAAATGCTAAATAAAGCTAATTATTACATTATTAAATGCTTGCAACTATTGTACTTGTGTAATTATTGATGAATGCTAGTAGTAGTGCTTTCACTCCCTCTCATTTGTCCTCTCCTACCTATTTGCAAATGGATTATCTTATTATAGGTCACATGGTGAGTTTGAGGTGGTTTTTCCTAGTTTGGAAGTGTATTTAAATCATTACCATCTTTTTAGACCTCTTGATTAGCCCTTCCATTCAATACATTATCTATGACCTCCATGTTTAAATGTTCATGCTTGAAGTTCCTTATTGAGTAATGTGATTGGCTTCATGCCTAATTCATGTTCTTAGTGCATAATATTCAAATGGAGGGTTCTAATTTGGTGCATCACCTCCATAGTTTAATTTAATTTCAGTTCTCTTACCCTTTTCCTTTATGATCAAAAGGTTTATAGTAGTTTTAAGGTTGATAGCATCAAGGTAGTTAGCCCTATATATATATATATATATATATATATATATATATATATATATATATATATATATATATATATATATATATATATATATATATATATATATCACCTCACTTACTAGGCCACCCACAACCTATAAATGTTTCCATTATATCATTTAAGTGAGGAGGCTTTAACAACCTCCTCAATGGTGTAACTTTTGATGATAAAATTTATATTTCTATGACTACTTTAAATAACCTACAAACATATATGCATCAAAAAATAGATATTCATTATAAATTAGGACAAGGCCAAAAATGGTTTACAAGCTCATATTGGGTTTTTATATTCTATGGTGTATTTTTCAAAACAAGTTGTGCACTATATCTGAGAATATGGGATTATGTACCTCTATCTATAGGTAAAAAATTTTGTGCAAAGATTGATTTGATGTGAAAAATACATATAAAATTGTTACCCTAATATAAAATAGATCAAATTTAAAAGGGAAAAAATGGGGATATGTAAATGGCTAAATTATCCTTAGAAAAGCCATTTTTGACTAAGTATTGCCTTACATATCTCTAAGGCATCAGGCTAATGTAGTTATCCACTTAGGGAAGATTATATTATTTGAACTAAAAATATTTTGATTAGAATTCTTGATAAATTATGTCTTTAATATATTATAAAACAATGTTATACTTGGATAAGGACTATGTTATTACAACAAAATTGAAATAATAGTATTTATGCAAAAGATAGATGTGTTTAAAACCATAAAATAATGATGTTATCAATGTGAGCTAGTTAGGTTCAAGTATGAAAGTTGATGTGATTTTATAGGATAATATTTTGAATATTCTTGATTACATAGATATATTTTTTCATTGTAAAACCATTATGAAATGTGTCATTTTGATAACATGACTGTTAGATCACTTTAGACAAGGTTTCACTACTAGATAAGGTCATAGTAGATCTTGATCTCACAAGTGTACTCTTTTCCAATAAGAATAGAGGCTTATAAAACCAAAGTAATAATGAAATATATGATAAATAGGTATGAATAGAGATAAAATAGTTAAGTCTAGGATATATGCATAGTAATTATGAGACTTTAAAGGATTTCTTAGATATTATGGGTTATTGGAATGGATAATTAACCAATAAAGGTAAAGATGTTAAGAACAAGGATTGTTAAACATTTATTGATTAAATTTTAGTGTGAAAATTTACCACCCTCCTTATTATATTGATGCATAAAATTAATAGAGTAAATAAAATATGATACATAAGTGTGTACACACACTTTTAATTTGTCATGGAGATGTGTGTACCCCCTTTTTGAGACATGTGAGTAAGTACTAAACTTGTGGATAACTGAGAGTGATAAAGTCTCAATTTCAAAAATCAATAAAGATGCTTGATTTAGAAATATTATATGCTCAAACCTTCATAGATTACTTTGTAATGTTTTTTAATTGGTTTGAACCAATAAAGTGGTTCACTAAAGTGAAACCAAGTCATGAATCATAAATAAGCTTAAATTTGGCTCACTTTTTGAATTGAAAAAGAAGTGGGAAACATTACATGAATTTATAAAGTAAAATCAACATTTGGAGTGTCACTAATCTCAAATTTTGTCCACTTATAAAAGATGAATCACATTGGTACAAAAAAAATTATATTTGAACTCTAAATTCTTGAAACTTAGATAATTGAAAAAGAGAAGTCTATTTTTTTATTATAATCTTGGACATGAATTCATATCATGCCCTTGTACTCTGTACATTGCTAATTTTATCTTTTGATTTTTTTTTAAAATCTTGTTATTATCTTTGCACAAGTGTATCTATGCTTGAGTAAATGGAAGAGTGGAGTGCATAAGCAAGCCAAAATTCCCCAAAACCTAAAAATATATGGATTTATATATCGTAAACTATAAAATATGATTGATATTTCTTTTCAAAACTTAAAGATAAGCCCATTATGATGCCCACCCTTTGTAGATGATGGATTTTTCTTGAAAATCACTTGTCTCAAAATATAAAGTGAGAGCAATTTTGAAGATGTAATCATGTAATAACAGTTTAATATTTGAATGGTATTAAAATATAAATTAAGTAAAGTTTAATCATATTAAAATTTTGTATATTTCATTGCATCATTGTACTTGAATGTAACATTAAATTATTTTATGAAGCATAAAATAACTTGTATGTCTTGCATATGTATTTTAAGAACACTATTAGTATGTGAATTATGTATATCATGGAACCATATAAATATGTAATAGATATTTATTAGTGCATGATATGAACCATGGCACCATATTAGTAAGTAACAAACATGTAAGAAAAGTCCCAAAATGTCACATAAGAAGGCATAAATACCATGTACAATGGACATGGAAGATTTCACATGGACTTAAAAAGCTTGAATAAATGTCATACATAAGGCCCAAAGGATAAATGAAAAGGACATGTGATTGTTTCACAAACATATAAATCCAAGGGACACACACATAAGGCATGATGATGTCATAAAAGAAAGAGAGAATATGATGAACATATACATGGTCAAGGGAAACATATGATAAATAAACAAGCTGAAGCATATGATGTAATGAAACAAGAATATTTTTATCATATGTTAATATGTATAATGTTTATTAAATAATATATTCATTATGGTACATGTAAAGTACGAATGAAAATGAGAAATATATTTTCATTATAGTTCAACATGGAAAAGAAGTTTTGGATGAATAAAAACTATAAGAATGTTCAAATAGAACAAAAATCTCCCCTAGCTAAGAATTTTTATTTGGCTAGAAGGTTAACCTAGCATAAAAACCATGGAAAAGTATGCCTTAATTTTGAAATACAATTGATATATGAGTATAATTTATATTTTATAATGAAAAACTATAGAAGAATTATGTTTGATTATGTTGTATTTTGAAATAGAGATGTAATATGCACAAGAATAAGAATGAAAAAAGGATATGGTTGTAGTGTGTTGGTGTCTATCTAGTGTGCTTTTATCCTAATTGAATATATGCAATATGTTTTTGATTGGGTAAAATTTTTCTATGTAGATAGTTTTTGTTTTATATAAATGTGTCATGTTTCACTCTAATATACCTTGTGAGAGGCATTATGTATTGAAAATATAATGAAGTATATTATATATTGAACATAAAAATAGATGACATATAAAAAATATGTAATCCACAAATATTAAATTATGCTTATAGGTCTTGATTTAAAAAAGTATATATTTTTTCAATTTTTTTTACTTTTTTAAACATATATGAATGTTTTGGTATTTTTTCCTTATTTGGAAAGTAAATCATGCATGGGTGAAATGTGGAGAATATTTGAAAAACAAGATAAATGGTAGGGTTTTAAAATGGAAGGAGGGGGAGATTAAAATGACCCTAAAAAAAGTGGTGAATCATAGCATGTTAATAATTCAAACAAGGTGCCCCCAATGTAAAATTATATATCATGCAGTGAAAATGGTAAGTATGGCCATGTAACCTTATGTAAAATTAGATAGATGCGAGAATGAAAGTATAAATTATAACTAAAGAATTTATATATGTGTACCAATGATTAAATAATGTGCCATAAAGGACATTTTTTAAAAACATAGTAAGATAGCCTCTTGGATTCTTTGAATTAAGTTTAAAAAATGACAAGGCAACACATGCCTCATAATTAAAATAGATCCAAGGGCTAGAGGAAAATGGATAGGTTTAGAAGAATGAGAAACAAGAGTAAAGAGTAAAGAATCTATTTATAATGAGGTATTATGAAATGAAGATAATCAAGGTAATTAGCTATAGACACTAAAATTTAATCAATAAATGCTTTGACATTCTTGGTCATTGACATATTTTACCTTGTTTAGCCAATTCACCCATCCAATATCCATTTATTTATATCAAATCCTTCTAAGTATCTAGATTAATATGAACATATTCCAAACTTCCCTAGTTTATTACTAAATATACCCACTCAATATAAACTTCACCGATAGTTCATTTTTAAAATCCTTTATCCAATCTAGATAAATGTGCACTAGGTAAACATGGAAAAATTGTGCACATATCCACTAGTGAAGTTTTTTACATAGTGCTACAATGGATAGATTTTAAAAATCACACACTTATTAATTATTTTATTGTGTACAAAATTAGGTTGGTTATTATACATAGTTTAAATACTATCCTATGATCACATCAAGTGTCTTAATTCAAACCCATGGCTACATTATCTAACACTCTATAACAAAGGAAATTCAAAAAACACTTATTTATTAAACAAAGATCCCTACTATAATTATACTACAATAATATAGTCATTGGCCAAGTTAACATTATTTTATTTCATGTTGATGTCATATTTTATCAAGCATTCTAATATAATTTACTAGGTGTAATAATATGAGATCTTCCCTATAGGGAGAACTAAATTGAATTAAATTCCATTCATACTATGTTAGTAGCACTCAATAAACAAGGGGTTTTTTGAGCATAGCTCAACCATATTCCACTTTCCTAATTTTTCCTCATTTTGCATTTGATCCTGTTTGCTTTCTTATGAAGGATAGGGTTTTGATTTTGGAGGTGATTTAAACATCCAAATAGACTATACATAAAATCATTTGATATATAGATAGAGCTTTATAATTTCAAATTTTCAAATTTAGTGCATAGTTGACATAGATAAAGTAATAGTAGAAGACAATAATACATTGTAGCCTTGTCTAGTTACTATGAACTTTCCCTAGAATACAATGATACAAAGTTAATATTTTAATAATGTTATATCATTAGAGTCAACAAAATTATAATGTAGAAAATAATAAATTTATTTGCTATGACATCTCCCTAATCCTAACCCTACTTGTTATTTTTAGTAATTTACAACTTTTGTAAATTATGCATATCATTTTGTTTCTATAATAGGCTATTTTATTTACCTTTATGGATTAGTTTTCATGTTTATGATACTTTAGAGTTAATTTACACACTAACTAGTTTATAAGGGTAATTTTTTTGGTGATCCTAACTTGAATACAAATTCCATTAATGCATTATAAGTACTTGTAATCACTAGAATTGCAGACAATCCATTATGGTAACTAATATCTATAATTATCTTATAAATCTATTTTTATTGAAAATGATACATGTGAGGATAAAAATCATTTGCAACATTAATCAATGTGTTATGTTATCATTGGTGGATCTATTTTCACCCTTTTCATGGGAAACTCTTATGATGTCTAAGTCATATTGAAGCTAAAACAACTATATTTGAATTACATGAGTAAATGTGGTGGCCATTTTAATGGTAAAAGCATGTCTTATAATCTCCTATGCCAAAGATAATATTGTACAAAAATAAAAAATGAATTTTATGAACATGTCAAATTATGTTCTCAATGTCAAAAATATAGCAATATTAATCATAATTCATCTAATGTATTACAATCTAATTGGAAAATTAAATCATGAGTCCTCTAAAGGGCATTATTTTATCATTATTACTACCAAATATTTTACAAAGTGGGTGGAATTTATAACTCTACAATGCACTAAAGGTGAAGATAGTTGGAATTTTCTCTTTGTGTATATAATTACTTGCTTTGGTTTACCATTAAATATTATTTCAAATAATGGCTCCTCTTTTAAAAATAAAATGGTAAAAATATTTTGTTAAGTTCAAAATATAGCATATTTTTTCTACTCCTTACTACCCACAAGGAAATGGGAAAGTTGAGGCAACCAACTAAAATATTGTCAAAATCTTAAGCAAGGATTTTAAAAATCATGGAGCCAATTGGCATGATCAAATTATTTACACTCTATGGTCATATTGCACAAGTTTTTGCACACTAAAGACACACCCTGCTATTTTGTTTATGGAACAAAAGTATTTCTCCCTCTCAGAATATAAATACCTTCTTTATATGTATCACTAAAGGACATTATCAAATAGAATCAATATCAAAAGTTCCTAAATAAATGAAAAATGCTTGATAATAAATGTATAAAAAATCTTAAATATTTAAAATTTATCAAGCACACACTAAAATATCATATTGAAATAAGTTTTACAATAGATAATTTCACATTAATGACCTTTTCCTCAAATAAAATCAAACTAATACTAATGTTGATAAGGACAACAAAGGGAAATTCAAGCCAAATTAGTTGGGGTCGATTATACTTACTGAAAAGATCAGTCTTGAATTTTATCACCTAGTTAATATTAATAACAATCCTATTAAGAATCCTATGAATATTATACATTTAATTCATTATTTTATATAATAGTCTCATAAATTTAAATAATGCATGTTTCTTTTTTCCAATTTGTAAAAATACAAAAACATTAATAAATTCCAAAAATTCCAAAAATAGAATATTAAAAAAAAATAAAAAATAATGAATTGTATGCATATATGTATGTTTTTAAATATGTTTTTACTTATGTCAAATATATTTATATTTTAGTACATGATATAGTTTCAAGACATAATTATTATTAAAAAATATCTAAGTGCAAAACAAGACAAAATTCATAGTACAAACCATTCTTCATACATCTAAAAGCTTTCCTAGTTAGTTTTTTATATGTATAGTCAATTTAGACAAAATAAAAAGAGGTAGACAATGACACATTTTACACTTATCCACTAGTACATGCCTATCTATGTGCATCTTCACTCTCTATTTCAGATTCACTAAAATGTTTACACTAGAATTAATTATGAATTATAATTAACTCTAATAGGAAATGTAAACTATTAAAATATTATCTAAGAATTTAAATAAAATAGAATATAATAAATATAGAGATTTACATAATTTTTAGAAGTTTTAATTTACTAAAAATAGAAAATGTGAATAGGGTTAGAAAATTATCCTTACAAATTAAATAATTAAGATTTTGTTAACTTTCCATGAGTTGTGACTACTTTAAATAAATTGTAAACACATATGAATAAAAAAATATAGATCCACTATATATTTGGACAATGCCATAAAAGGTGGACAAGGTCACACTGCATTATTTTCTTCTACTATGGCTTTATCCAAATAGGTTGTGTGTTGGATCTAAAAAATTTGGCTTATTTGCCTCTATCTGTAGGTTACATGTTTATATGCAGAGCTCAATTTGTTTTGTGGAAGTGTAATAAAATAAATTCTATAGTCCTACACAATCACACAAAATATATCAAATGTAAAAGGGGGAAATAATGGGGGATGTTAAAATGACTAAGCTATCCTTAGAAAGCCCCTTCTTAACTAAGTACTTCCTACATAGTCTGAAGGCCTTAGGCTGATGTAGTTATCCATTTAGGGAAGATAATATGAATGTAAATACAAATATTTTTATTATAATACTTTAAAAATTATTCTCTTTACCTAAAATAAAACAACATTATACTTGGCTAAGTATTATGGTATTGTAGCATAATTTCAGTAATAGTCTTTACTCAAAATAGATGCTTTTGAAATCATAAAATAAATTATTTTATCACTGAGAGATATTTAGGTTCAAGTGTGACCCTTGATGTGTTTTTATAGGATAATCTTTCAAATATTTTTGATAATTGACCTATTGGTTTACATAGGAAAATCATTATAAAGCATGTTACTTTTAAAAGATGACCATTAGAGTACTATGGACAAGGCAACACTACTAGACAAGGTCATACTACATCCTTATGTGACTAGTGTGCTCTTGTCCAACATGAAAAAATGATTATAAAACTAAATTAAAAATTAATTTTATTCATAATAGGGATGAATACCAATCAAATAGGGAAGTCTAGGAGACATGCATAATAATTATGATACTTGAAGGATTTATTAGAGATTGTGGTTATCAGAATTACAAATTAACCAAGAAAAGTAAATATATTAAGAATAATCATTTTCAATAATTTATTGATTTAATTTTAGTGTCTACACTAATCAAGGGTGTGTTTGATTTGTACACTCTCAGATATATTGATCCTAGTCATAGACAATTAACATATTACAAATTATTCCACTTTACCCATAGTTGCATTATCCCATATTATGGGGTACATTAAGAGTAAATTCCTATCGTTAACAACTTATCAGTGCACTATAATAATAAATACTTGAATGTTTCCTATGGTTGAAAATAAAATCTTATGCATTTTTAAAATATACTATGAGGTATGTGGAAGTTATAATCTATATATGGTGGTGTCTATTGGTTTTATTATTGGGATTTAACCCTTACACCATGGAATAAGGAATTTTTTTAAATGATTTGTTTTTAAATATATTTACTATGATTTTTATAACTATTTTAACATAGTTTCTAAGAAAATTAAACATGAAAGAAAAATAATATTAGAAAGTAGAGGCTTGAAAACAAGCATTGAAATTCAATATTTTAACTCTATTTTTCATTGAAAAACAATCATTATTAAAGAGTTTTTATTAATATATAGGTATAAAAATTTAAATATTAGAATTATAAAGATATAAAAATGTTTAACTATTTTATTTTTGATAAATACTAAACTTGGAAAATTGTTATTTTGGAAAAGTAATAAGAAGGAATAAATTAGCTTACACTACAATCTATGTTGGTTGCTACAAATACTTGACTATTAAAATTATAATAAGATATGATTTTCATGTTCATTATTATAATCAAGAATATAAAAGGAATCTATGTAGGAATTCAATACATAGATAACAATGTAGTGTTCCCAAGTCTGTTGACCAAAAACTTGTCTCAGTTGACTATAGAATATAATAGATAGGAAAACATAGATAAAGTAGGAATTTAAAAATGATAGCTTAGAGGAAGAATAAAATGATGAATTTGGATAGGAGAATATTAGATAAATAACATCATAGTTCATTTTAATTTATTGATCATAAACCTATCTAGGTTTATTATGCATTTAAATTGATCATTGCACTTGTAGATGAAGATAAATATTAGATGTCACACTTGGAATTTTTCTACATATATATTTTTGTTTATTCTCTCTTATGTTCTAAAACCTTATGTAAATTAGATATCTCGAAAACATATAATAAAAATAAGGGAGTGTAATGGGTTGAGATGACATCAATCACCTCCTTGATGATTGACCATTTCCTACATATCTAATACCCCAAAGAGGGAAATCAAGCCCACATAGTTCTCTCACCTAGAGTTAATGTGAAATTGTTTTCCTTTGAATATATGTATGTAGTTATAAGATGGATTAGGGACTTTAAAATTATAGTTATTTAACTTATTTAGAGGTCTTTTTACTTGAATCATGGATAATACTTATGAATAATGTAGAATTTGGGTAAAATAGGATAAATTTTATTAATGTGTAGAAGTATGTATGCTTGTACCTAGTGAACAAAAAGTGAGCCTAATGAATGGCTATTTACATGTATTTGTAGGTGAATATTTTTACAATTTCCATTATTTGACCTTATGAAATGTGTTGGAAGATGTCAAAAATATATTTATAAATTTGGAAAATATATTTTATTTGGTGAAGCATGTGACTAACCTAAGTGGATAATGACACACCACACCCCTATTTACCTAGGTAAAAACTATCTGTAAAATTTGTGGACATGATTTCATATTTGGATATAATGTGATGGTGTTTTTAGATAGATTGAGAATTTGCAATTGAAGAGTTTTTTAGTGTTAATGAAAAATAAAAGGTTGAGCCCACATATAGATAAATGGCCTAAAGGAATGGAAAATAAGAGTAATGTATTTTATCATAAATCATGGTTTGGAATGTGTCAATAATCAAAATTGTTAAGTACCAATGACCACATTTATGTCTCTATAGATGGAATTATATATCAATTTAAGGTATAAATGGATTAGATTTGGGGCATGAATGTTATTCATACAAACACTTTTTTATTTGTATATTATGAACTAATGGTGAAATATGGTACAACGTAATTACTCTAGATCTATATTCCATCTATAGGCACACAAATTTGGTCATAGAATACAAACACTTTTCTATTTATATATTATGAATTGATGGGGAATATGGTACAATGTAAGAAATCTAGATCTATATTCCATCTTTAGTAGTTGATCCTTTGCATAAAAAACTATTTCATGGTTTCATTTTTACACATGGATATATTTCAAGGTTCTAACTTTGTATAAAGACTTGGTTTAATGGTTCCAAGAAAAACAATTATTTTGATATTCAAAGTAGTGTAAATAAAGTTTATACATCACTAGACTTACATCACTCCTTTATTTAATGTTGGTTGAGGCATTAATACTTCACAACTCATGGATTTATTAATTTCATCTCCTTAAAGCATAATCACTTCATGACATACTGTAAATGATCTTGACAAGTGGCGACATGATTCATTTACCCTTAGGTGCATTTATTCATTAGATTTTTAATTTCATGTGTTTCAATGATATATATTATTTAAAATTTTATATCATGTAATAACATTTATTTATACATGTTTCTTTACAATTTTTGAATGGAATAAGTAGGATAATTTGGGCATGGCTCTCAACACCAAGTGCAATTATAATAGGTGCCATATTTACTCGTTTACCCCTTTAATCTAACAAATTCGACACTAGAATAAAATGGGTATTTATTGACACATAATTTGGTATTACACATTTTGGAAACATAAAATTGGGAAAAATTTTGTATACTTTGAATTTGTGTATGTGTTTTAGCTTTGTGCACACTTTCCTCTATCTACCTAGCCACCTATTGTTTTAGCTAACCCAAGTTACTAGATACACAAATTTAGAATCACTTTAGTCTATGTAAAAACCTTATATAATCCTAAATAGACTATCTTATTATCTCAAGTCATTGATTTTTACTCATAAGATAGTACTCACACCAATTAGACTATTTTAGTTTATTAAATGTCTTCCTCTTATGATAGTGTCTAGGAGTATCCAATGGATATTTTTCAAATTTGGAAATCTCCATTAGGTTTTCCTAGACCCATGTCTTGGTTTAAAAATAATAGGAAGTATCAAAGAGTTAGTTATAAATACAAATCAATCTTGAGGTTACATCTATATTGGTAAGTCCTATAAAACTTGATAAAAAAAATTAGCTCTCTTGAGATATTATAATAAAGGCATGAATATATGAAGATTCCTCAAAATATAAATTATAGAGCATATTTTAATCAACACACCACATTCTTAATTTTTTTAATAGGGACCCAATATAGACTAAAAAGTGTAGGTTATTTTGAAAATCTTTTTAATTGACATTAGTATGAACACCTAACTAAGCTCAAAAATTTAAAAAGTTCTTATTTTGAAATTGTGATTTTCATTGTATGATGATCCTATATAAATACAATTAGCATTCCCTTGTTGTTCAATTTTTCACTATATGATTTATTTAGACAAATGTATTAATAGTCTTTGAAATTTTTGCATATATACAAGCTTTCCAAATATGCACATGAACTACCAAACTAAAATACAATGTTTTGGACTTTGCATATTTTACACTTCATGAGTTGTGAATTTCACATATTTTGGTACTTTAGAACTTTTTATTTTTGGAAACTTCATCTTTGCAACTTTTGTTGTTGTAGTTTATATTCATGGGATTTGGTCATCAGAGTTTTTGACTAGAGCATGTGTTTGTTAGAAGTTTTATTTTAATAAATTTATTTTTTTGCAAATTTTTTTACTAGAAACCTTCAGCATCACCAAAATTCTGAGTCTTCACAAGGTTTTTCCTATGTAGCCTTTTTTTCCTTCACATATTTTACACTGTGAAAACTTTATCTTTGTAGGATGTGATTACAACTCTTGGTTTTCTCATGTCAAATACTTTAGTATTTTTATTCTTCACATATTTTGGGTCTTTGTGAGTAATTTTTGTCTTAATTTTCATATTTTGTGATTCTTACACTTTATGTATTTTGCCATTTTGTATTTTTTGTAAAATTTGACTTTTAGGTCTTCAGAATTAAAAAAAAAAATTATTTGTAGGTTTTAGTCTTTGAAACTTTTGTTAGTGAAGTGTGTTCAATATTTTTTGTTTACAATTTTGGTTTTTCATATCCTTTATCTTTGTATTTATCATTTTCTATTATTTAGCCTAGTCTCAACAAACATTCTGACACATGAATTCCAAAGGTACGACACATGGCGCACCTAATTTTACACAAAATTAACTCAAGTGTGACACGTCTAAGGCTAAAAAGTAGGATTTATCTAAATTTATAGAAATTATACATAGTATACCTACAAAATTAAAGTACATAAATTCAAATTAAATGAGTAAAACAATCTTAGAGATGTTGGGCATTAATGGCACATAAATTGGAATTAAAGTCTTAAACTCAAAAGCTATATCACTAAATTCAAAAGAGACATCATGCCTATTGATTGCTAATGAGATGAAGTAAATTTTCACTCCAAATATAATTTGAAACCTTATCTTACTATATTAAGTTGTGAACTACTTCCAATAAAGAGAGTAAATAGTCAAATATTATGAGAGCAAGGAGATTAGAAATGGTGTCATCATCTATGGTGTTCAAAGGAGTATTACCACCATGAAATTTATCCATCAAGAAATCCACATAATACATAGACACTATCTTTAATTCAGTATTTTTCAATGATGAATTTGCAAACTATACATCTCTATGTGACCAATAGAAAACATATATGTCCACTCATATGAATAAAATCTAATAGCTAAGTAGAAGCAATTAGTCACAAACTTACTACCATTAAAGTGCCAATTATTACACTTTAAATATGCCAAGCTTGAAGTGATTCCATGCATCAACCTACTTCAATACTTGTTCTTCATGGGGAAGGTGATTGGCAACAACTTTTTACACCACGTAAACCATAAGATAATTATTTCATATATCTTTAGGGATGTATTCCAAAGATACCTGTGACTACCCTTATATATCTCATATTTCATAGGCATATAGTCAAATTGTGGAATAAAACAATAATAATAAAGAATAAATTAAATAAATGGATTGCTCTCAAATAGGTTTTCACCCTTAAGGCCAAGGAGCCTATGATGATAACTAGTTTAAAGATGGAAATTTGATGGTATGGTTTTGCTAAATAGATTGTCTGGGTACAATAACATTTAATTTCTACACTTGGAATGGGTTATAATGATGGAACTATTAATGACATCAAAAATCTTTTTTTCTTTGGGATATATAACTAGTGCCAAGATCTAAGAATAAATGTTTAATAATAATAAAATGACCATGGGAAACCACTTCTACATGATGTCATATCTATTACATGTAGTTATGGCCACCATCTATGTTTGTAAAAAATTACTCTTGATCCTTACCCCATAATAAATTAATAATTAGCTATGTTATTAATATTAATTCCCCCACATTTACTCTTACATGAGTAACATCATCTAAATAATTAATAATGTTTACCCCTAAGTGTGGAGGGAATTTCCTAAAGAACCCATGAGCAGAGTCTCAAAAAGTATTAAGAAGAGACTTTGACCAAGAGGGGAAATTTTTTTATACCTACATTATATTTTAATCATGGTAGAAGGACAAAAATTTTCCCCTCTATGTCTCCCAAATTATGTCCTAGACAAATTGGTAGAGTAGGAAATAGCCTACTAGCTATGGTGGAGCATAGATGAGGATGTGGAGAAGAAACATGAGGGTGTGTTCCATGGATCTTCCCTAATGATTGAACACATATGATACACAAATAAGAATCATTTTAGAGAGGTAGGAAAAACTAGATAGATTTAATCATTATCATCTTTACCACAAAATTATTGGGATCCTCATGGCCTTATCCAAAAGCATATATCTTAGGCCTAGGTTTCCCCTACTAATATGAAAGTTATGAGCATGACTTTTTATTATTAAATGAAAAAAATGATGTTGAGGTGATGCAAAGGGAAAGAGTGGCTAGGTTAAAAGAGGATCATTTAATATCCATCAAAAAATTATCCCTCCATCATAATCACAGAGGTGCATACCAAGATTCTACCTCTTGATGGATGGGCAATTGCAAACTATTGGACCTCTCTATTGACCCAACAACCTCTAGACTAAGGATCATCCCAAACACCATCCACTATGATGAAAAATATGAAGTGGGAGTAGGGTGTGGAAGAGGCACCTATTATGTCAATTTCCTCATAAGAAGAACCTTCCCAAGCTTCACCACCAATTGTAATGAAGGTTTTCAAGCAAGAGTAAGAGGTGGGGGAAATTTCTCCTATTAAAAATTGTTTATGAGGAGAATAAGAAGTTATTTTAATTAAGTCCTTTGAATGTAAGGACATAAGTATCCTTTTTGTTTCCTCAGTTTTTGTTACTACAAACATGGAAATTTCACCTTCCACCACTTAATAGACTCATACCTTCATTAAAAATACAATAATCTAGTACAAGAGGAAATCAAAAGTCCCTAGAGACCCTCTTCCATAAGTAGAGTCTCCTACAAGTTATATTATGGAGGTGCCATCAAATAAGCCTAAGGATAAGGATGAATAATTAAAAAGAGATAAAATATTAAGTCTTTAGGGGATTAAAGGAAAATCACTAATGGAGGCATACAAATTAAGTGAGGTCACCACTATTCCAGCCACTACCACTTCACTTCCTCTGGGTCCTATTGTTTATTTAGTTCTAGTGGTTACTACAATCCTTATTTCTCCCATTATTCCCACTATACCTCTTAGACTTATTATTTCTATAAGTTCTATTTTTTATAGTGTTGAGATTTTTTATTCATCTTGTATGGTTTCTACTACCCTATTATTACTTCAATTGTCATTTCCCTACTAGTACAAAGTCTATGAAGGTTCATTTTAAGAAGACTATGGGAGTCCTTACTAGTGATAAATTAAATGTGTGTTCCACTTAGTTAGGATTGTCCATTCCTTCATCCACTAGTACCCAAACAATTTATATTATCCCTTATATAAAAAATAAGAAGAAGAATACTACATACATTTTCCATCTAATGCCTCATTTTGGTAATATGGACTGGTCTAAGATCATCTTCCTATCATTCCAAAAATGATGCATGTAGAGGCCTTAATGCAATATTTAGGGGAAAATTTTACAACCACTACCAAGGACACTTCACTAGTGGATACTATATAGTTAGTGATCCAATAATGGGCTATAGGATTGGAAGACCAAGCTTACCAAAGACCCAATTTGACAATAACAGAGCTCTCCTCTATGATATCCTTTTTTGATAAATCAATAGAAACTATCCAAAGGGTTAGGAAGATGAAAATATAGGATGAATATGGGATAGGATTAGTTTAGGAAGAAATACAAGATGTGCTCTCACTTTCAAAGAGAAAGAACATGAGACTTGGGCAATCTTCATACAATGAGGATTTCAAAGCTTATCTTCACGTGAATATAGAGGCATTTTTATAAGTTAATGAGGGTATTGAACAAGAGAGGAAATAACTATAGTAATATCTAGAGAAATTATGAGAGAAATAATAAATAATATAAGTTCCTAGAGTAATTGAAGGTAATGTTCAAAATGCAGCTCTCAAATTATATAATATTTTAGAAACTATTAGTTTAATGAAAGATGAATTATCTCCTCACATTGTTGAAAATTAAAAATCATTTAATTCTTTAAAATAATATGAGAAAAAAATCAATTTTCTTATGTTATACACAACCAATAAGTCATTTGTCCATTTAGATTTGATGACACCATTGAAACCAACCAATGCTCTCAATATGATAGTCACCAAGACATCAAAAGTCCAAGAATGTGTATCAAGCATACAAGACTTGATTTTGAAATTAGAAGAGTATGAAAATTGATTCTTACAAATTTTAGATGAGTTAGAACTATTCTAGGACCTAGATTCCTTAGCTAAATTAATAAGCAAGGTTAGTTTTGACCAGCTACTCCAATAGGTGTCCACCAATTATAAGAAAAGTTTTCATGAGTGAAAACTATAGGACAATAATTAGGATTTGGAAGGAATAAGGTTACAAAGATAGAAATATTTTGGGTGGAGTTATAAGTAACCAAGACATAACATGCATGCTTACTAGCATAAGTCATTAGGGTACATAGGCCCTCTCATTTGAACATGGATATAATAAGGTTGTAACATAGTGTTGGATAAAATCACTACTAAGAACTAGAACTGAAGTAACAAGCTATGGCTAGATCATCCAATTCAACTACACCTTCTAGTATAGTCCCTCTAACAACTATGATTTGAACCATGTAGGCCCTAGTGTCTAGTAAGCATTAGTTTTCTTTGATTATTTTAATATGTATTTTTCATGTAAATTAGAAATGTATTTGGAGGATGAGGTGACCCCTCCCAAAATCTATAAATATTTTAATCCTCTCATTTTAGAGGAGAGAGGAGGTTGATTAAAAATTTAATCAATATAGGAAGAAATATTTTGATTGTCATGAAACTATGTTGATGTCTTTCTCTTTCAATTCTATGTAATTAGTTGTGTTTATTTTCTTGGTTGGTTGATTCAATAATTTAAAGTGTGAAAAATCTATAGATAATTCTTCATGTTATTACTGGTGTATGCTGATAAAATATGTGCACTAGTTATTGGATAATTAGTATATATAATTTATTTTATGTAATTAGGTTGACTATTTCAATTATTTGACTGTGTATAAGTGTCTCCCATGATATAATTTTATAGGATTGAGCAATAGCTTCCTTAGATACCTTTCCAATTTGAGCTATAATATTCTGAAAAAGGGTGTGAAAAAATAACTCTAAAAAGGAACAACATTTGTTGAGATCTCATATTTTCCTATATTGTCCTTTCATTTACTCCTTAACTATGTTTTCATGTGTGTGTAATAGTTTCTACATGCAATCATTATTTTTAGACACTTGTCCACAAAGAGACCAACCTGGAAGTAATACTTCTTAAGATCATACTACCTTGTTTCTTGCTCTACCTTTTCCCCATTTTTGTAATTTGTTTGAGATCTACCCATTTTAGGATTAAATCCATTAGTCCAACTCAACTAGGTTTTAACTTTTTTCTAAGTTTCATCATTTATTCAAACCCAATTACCAACTTGCATGCTCATCTTATTATTCTAACACCTAGATGTTCAACCCATACTTAAAACTCATGCTTTGATGTGGAGTTTATCTGCATTGAGATACTAAAATGTTAGAGGTTACCTTGTTTAAATATGTGGTGTGCATATAAACTACATAAAAAATTTAGTTCTAGAAGGAGGGATGGATCCAATGTGGTCTTCCCTAGAAAAGGTTATCCCTTAAATTTGAATTGAACTAGAGACACATAAGAGAGTAACCAAATCTAAATCCCAAACTAGTATTTTCATTTCAAATTTTTCAATCCATCTAAGGCTTTGATCTACACTAGTTGTTCCTAAAATACCTTGGGTCAGGATGCCTTCCCTAATAAGAAAATCCCAACCCGTTAATCATCTTATGGATCAACCTTGGTTAGTCAGATCTAGTATTTTAGTCCCAAGAGATATTCATAATTTACCAAAGAATCCAAATAAGTACCTACCTTATTTCTCTCATTTAGAAGGAAGGATGGTAGAGGAGCATATAATTCTTTCAAAGCTAATCTAAGGTTGATTAAGGTTACTGATGAAGATGTTGCATGCATGATTTTCCCATTCACATTATAGGATACTACTTATAATTAGATCTTCAATTTTTAAGATAACTCAATTAATTCATGGAACTCATGTCAAAGAACTTTTATTTCACAATTCATATAGGTTAAAATTATAAAATATCATGTATAATCATTTCATCAGTATGAATAGGGATCCTAATGAGAAAATCCATGATTTTAATGTGAGGTTTAAAAATGTGTACACTTGGCTAAGAATTGCATACAAACCACCAAAGCCTCTATCACTCAAAATGTACAATAATACCCTATATCCAATTATTGTAGTATTTATACAAAGAGATGTTGTTTCTAACACTCTAACACTGGCTTATGAATAAGTTATTAACATTAAAAGGTAGATAAATCCTTTGGTACTAGGCACTCATAACCTCAATATTAGTTTCCCAGATTTGAATCTAATACCTCATGTGAATCAAAATGTTCCAACATTCAATCAGAATTAGTTATATACACTACCTCCTATGATACAACATTTACCAAATCAGAACTATGCCTTCCTTAATAACCCTACACAAATGAATGGTCATCAATAAAATCAATATTCACTTCCATCTAATACCATAGTTTCCTAGGGTATGGATTCTACTAAAGTGGAATTGGATTATCTATAGAGAATGGTTCAAAATATAATCAATGACTTCTCAGGAATGCAAAGGAAGATATGTAATGCTACTAGTCTGAACAATAATCATAATTTTAGATTTCAAAGATATAATAGGCCCTTTAATAAGATTTAAAATAATGTGGAATAACAACAAGATAATAATTTAATATAGTGCCCAATTAGTGTAGGGTTAATAACACTTCACAATATGGTGAGCTTGATTGTGTTGATTTTTTTGCAACATTTTAAATCTTCTAGAGAGAGATGGTGATGTAAGACTTAATGAATAATCCTCAAAAGTTCACCCATGATACTTTCTTCTCAATCATATCTATCATATTTTAAACTCATGAGTTTGGTTTCTCAAGTGAAGATGATAATGTGCCATAGGACAACTGAGATGAGTTACTTTCTTTCCATTAGTTTTAGATAAGTAATTACAATGAGGAATAATAATTCCTTCACTAAGGATAAGGAAGAATAACTAAAAGTAGGATACAACATCATTAAGGACATGACAAAGATAAAAGTAAACACCATTTTTCATGAATTGGCTTAGATTACTAAATATAATGAACTCCCATAGAGGTCTATTACAATAAAATCTATTGTAGAGAAGCCAAAATCCATTCATATGAATGTCATATACAAGAGTAAGCCAAAATTTTATCCTTTATTGTTAACTATTACAGGTTTTGGTAAAATTATACACAATTGCTTAGTTTATCCTAGATGTTTGACCACTATAATGCCAACTTATATTATTTAGAAACTATGATTAACTTTGGGCCCATCCAAGAGGATGGTTTCATAGTTAGACAAAATATCAGTGCCTATGGTTGGATAACTAAATGATGTACACATTCAAATTAAATTTGAGTTGCATGTACAAATCATTATAGACATAATTGTGGTAGATATCCTAGAGTTATATAGACTAATACTAAGTAGATATTGGTCAAAGATGTTAGATGAGTATGTAGTAATTGAATTATCTCACATTTGGCTAACCTAGATAGGTATTCCAAATCAAATTTGAATCGATTAAAAGTCAATAATGAAGAATCCCATCACAAAATGCAATGCTAAGAATTAATAAGTTATAAATCTCCTAATCTTGGGATTTATATATTTACCATAAAATATTAGGTACAAATTCCAAAATTTTAGGGGCCTTCCAAATTATGGACTTTCCACTTTGATGGTGAAATATTGAATAAAGGTTCAGGGATTGGTATCAAACTAGTTGAATCATCAGGTAAGTAGTACTTAGAAGCATACAAGTTGTAATTTTCATTCACCAATAATATATTAGAATATGAAGCACTAATTTTGGGGATGTAATTATCTCTCAAAAATAATGTTAAGAAACTACTAAGATATGGAGATTCAAAGCTAGTGATTAGTTAGGTCAAAAATAAATAGTAGTGTAAATTTTCATACCTTAAGATATACAAGCATTGATCTTGAGATTTGATTGAATCATTTGAGGAATTAAATATAGTAGCTAATATTAAGGAATAAAACTAGGATAATGACTCATTGGATTCTTAAAATACTAATTTTACACCATTATAGGAGTCCAAAGTACATAGGCTCTGAATTAAGCTCATACCTTTTCCATCGGCTCCTAAAAATGTAAAAAAATTCTAGGTGTTTGATGATGATTGATAGATTGTCCAATTATTGATAAATTTAGGGAAATTTGAATCTCAAACCGTTGATGATAAATAAATCAATTATATATGCTAGGAGGAATTGGAAGAAGGAGTCATTTAACATAAATAAAATTGTATTCCTTTAGGGATGGTTTATTTGGAGAGAGAATTTGATATAGATCCCCAAGTCTAATAGTCGAGGCAATCCAAAGTCAATGAGTTTGATTTCAATAAGGGGAACTTAGGGGATGAGAGTGATCTATGCTATGTCAACATTGGTATTAGTTTCACCCCAAAATAAAGACAAAGGCTAAAAGATTTGCTCATCCAATATAAAGATGTGATTACATGGACCTATGAAGACTTAAAGGTTTCTAATCTTAGTGTCATCACCCATATGATCCCATTAGATCCAAACCATAAGATATTTAGGTAAATGTAAAATCTGATCAATCCCATCCTAAAACCACTCATCTAAAAATAATTAAAGAAGTTGTTGAATGATAAAATAATATTCCCTATCAGACACATAGTTGGGTTGCCAACTTGGTTCTAGTTATTAAAAATAGTAAGGAGATCAGATTATATGTTTAATTTAGGACCATAGATAAGGATTGTAAGAAAGATAATTACCCTCTATCTTCACTAGATGAGTTGATCTAGATAGTAAGTGGTTTTGGGATGATTTCCTTCTTAGATGGTTTTTTGGATATAACCAGGTGCTGGTAGAATTTGAAGATAGGATGAAGACTACATTTATGATGAAGTGGATTACTTATGAATACAATAAGATTACATTTTGTGTAATTAATGTAGTATCCACGTTTTAGTGGGCCATGGACCACAAATTTCAATTGATACTAGGTAAATGAATAATAATTTACATGGATGACTTAATATTCTCTTAAATAACATAATTGATCACGTAGCCCATCTATAGTCAATCTTTGAAAGATGAAGAAGGTTTGACATATTGATAAATATAAAAAAGAGGACAATTGGTATTATTGAGGAAAAATTATTGAGGGAGATTACCACCAAACATGGGATCACCATTGATCCAAGTCAATTCAAAGAGATTGAATTCCCAAGACTGCATTCCCAAATAACAATAAAGAGATTAAGTCTTTCTTGGGAAAGATAAATTTTATGAGGAATTTCATCTTAGGTTTTGTAGAATTTATTATACCTATGAATGAAATGATTAATCAAGACACCAAAGTGGAATGGATACTAGAGGCTTGAAAGTCTTTTCAAGACATCAAGGATGCCATATCCTAGGATCTAGTGTTAATAAGCCCAAAATTTGACAAGGACTTTTTCTTATATTTATTTTATTTAGAGAACATAATTTTTATTATGTTTACCTAGAATAAGGATGAAAGTAAAAATCCTATTGAATTTTTGATCATGAATTTAAAGGAATAAAATATGAATTACTCCATGATAGAAAAGTAGATCTTTGTTGTTGTCAAAATAGTAAATAAATTTAGGCATTACATCTTGAGAAAAAAGACTATTAATATTATTCTAGACCCTACTATCAAGCTTACTTTGGGATAAAATTAATTGGGAAAATTCAAAGGGAAATGTATGGGAAAATTTTAGGAGTTTAACATATAAATCAAGCCTACCAAAATTTTTAGAGGACAAGGAATCATTCAATTTATGATTAAGCCTAACCTTTGCATCACCATTGAAGAGGTTTGTAAAACCCAAGTATCTAGAGGATATTGGTATGATAATATCATTTAATATTTATTCACTAGTAATTCTTCCCTAGAACTCAATATATAACAAAAGAGATTCTTGAGGGTCAAAAATACTCACTACATGATCATAAAAGGGATTATGTATAGAGGAAATTATGAAGGAATCTACCTGAGATGTGTATCATGAGAAGAAGCTCAAGAGATCTTTGAGAACCTACACCAAAAGATGGGTAGTGGTTATCCTTTTATAAACACCAAAATGAATAATATTCTTAGAATGGGTTACTATTGGCCAATAATCTTTAAAGATGTACATGCCCATGTAAAAGTGTGCCATGAATGCCAAGTCTTAGAAAAGAGATAATTACACGCAACAATTCCATAATAGCCTATTATTGAAGGAATGTCATTTTATCAATGGGGATTAGATTTAATTGATGTTATCAGCCTTAATTCTTCATATATCCATAAATTTATGCTCACAACCATAGATCACTACACGAGATGGACTAAAATAATAACTAAAAAACATTCTAGAGCACATGATGTAATAAGTTTTCTTGAATAAAACATCATAGATAGGTTTGGCACCCCTATTTACTTAGTTTTTGGAAATGGGCCAACATTAAAATTAATTGAGCTCATTGAATGGACTCATGACAACCAACTCACCATCAGGTCATTTTCCAATCATTGCCTATAAGGAAATGGATTTGTTGAATTGATAAATAAGAACTTGATTGATTCTGTAAAAATGTTAGAAACATATAAAATTAGAAAGTGAAATCATCTACTTAAATATGCACTATGGGATGTCTGAACAAGATACAAATAAGATCTCAAAGCTTCACCTAACTTGTTATTATATGGATGACAACCATTATTCCCAATCATGCTCAAATTGCCAACATATCAATTCATGTGTGAGTACATAAAATGAAGTGAGAAAGTGGAGTCTTGATTATTTTATATAATAGAGATGCAATATGAAAGGAATGGAGTCTTACTTAATTTTAGAATACATCAAGACTTGGTCAAAATGTGGTTTAACAGAAGAATAAAGTTTAAAGCATTCAAGATATTTGATTCGGTGTTTCTATGGGACAAATCCCATGAAAATAAAGAATACAATGAAAAGTTTACCCCCTTTATGGATCATATATTACTAGATAATGGATATTTTGGGTGAAATTTCTTTCCATTTAAGAGACCTCCAAGGTAATGAATTGACATATCAAGTCAATGGATAGTTTTTGAAGCACTACTTCATGGTTGCACCATTTATAGATGTCCCTGACTAACAACAAGTGTTGAGATAGAGGTAGGAGTAGGTTAGATTTATTAATTTCATAGTTAGGTTAATTATTTTTAGTCGTTTGCTTTATTTAAATTAATTTTATGTTTTCTAGGTTATTCTTTCCTATTTTAGCATTTTTTTCCTTTAGTTTAGTTCCCTATTTTCTAGAATAAATGTCTTTGTGGTGTGACAATCACATCAATTTATGTTGTTATGACCAAGCTAATATCCAATTCACTAAACTCTCATTATTGATTGAATTAATATTTAGAATCCATGGGAAGGCCCCAAAATAAATAAAAATCATGGGAAAAACATAGAAAAAACAAAAACTATTTTATTTGTAGGTCTTACACCTTTGTATTGAGATTTTTGGGATCCAAGTGTGTAATAAATTAATTAATTATGGTTATATCACTATTGAATACTTATATCAGGTATGTTAAATATGATCTAATTACTCCATACAAATTTAGAAATTTTTCTCATTTCCTTGGATCAAATACACTTCTCATGTTAATACTTATTTAATTTAATAAGCATTGATACAAATATAACTGGTAGGGATATTATGATACATTAAGTTTCTAAAAATACCAGCTCACAATTGTTCTTGCCTTCCTTCTTCTACTCAATTCTAAAAATAAATAATTATAGGACCAATTCATCCTAAAGAGTGATAAATAAAACCAAATGAAAATATAATGGTGATCAAATACTCACATGATGAAATAAGATCAATGTATCATGCATCATGAAAATATACAAGAAAAAAAATGGAGGGATCAAAGGTATCTTTGTTAGAGATATGGATGTTTAACTGGTAGTAGAGTAATGCATGTGCTTCCCTATTTTAAATATGCTTCAAATAAAATAGAATGAAACCTACAGTTTATTCCATGTCCTTGTTAAAACCCTTAAGACAAGGGTAAAATAAATTCACTTCATCACATATAGATCCAAGGTATGATACAAATTAGTATTTTGCATGAAGTAATGGTAGTATTTTTCATGTTTTTGATTCAATTATTATTTTATGGTATGATTCTTGTTGATTTATAATTTTTAACAAAAAATATGGGTTCTCAAATACTCAAGAGTATTCCCCTTGTGAGTCACCATTTATTGTACTCAACACACCTCATTCTTAAGTTTTTGAATAGGGACCCAATGTAGTATGTTAATTCCAAGTCTATTTTGAAAATCATTTTCATTGACATTCATATGCACACCTAGCTAAGATTAAGACTTTAAAAGGTTCTTATTCTACACATGTATTATTTTCATTGTGTGTTGATTTTGTATAAATGCAATTGACATTCCCTTATGATCCAATTTTTCACTGTATGATTTATTTGGACTAATGTATTAATGGTATTTGGGATTTTTTAATATATATAATTTTTTTGAATATGTGCTTGAAATATAAAACTAAAATATTAAGTTTTATAATTTACAAATTTTACATTTCACGAGTCGTGAATTTCATGTATTTTGGTACTTCATAACTTTTACTCTTTAAGAACTCTATCTTCATAACTTTTGTTGTTTGAGCTTCTATTAATGGGATTTGGTCATCAAATTTTTTGATCAGAACATGTGTTCATCAGAATTCTTTTTTTCATTTTTTTTTCATTACAACATTTGTCACCATTGTCCTTTGGCATCACCAAAATTTTGAGTTTTCATAAGTTTTTACTTGTGTATCCTTTTTTCCTTCACATATTCTACACTTCAAAAACTTTATTCAGAAACATTATCTTCATAGGATGTGTTTGAAACTCTTAATTTTTGCAATTTATGTCCTTTATAATTTTTGTTTTCCACATCTTTTGGGTCTTCATGAGAAATGTTCGTCAGAACTTGTGTTCATCAGAATTTTTGAATTTTGTGAGTTTTACACTTCACGTATTTTAGCATTTCAAAATTTTTGTAAAAGATGATTTTCAGATCTTTTTAATTTTTTTTTTAAACTTTTGTTTAGAGGTTTTAGTCTTTGAGTTTTTTTTGAAGCTTTGTTCACAAATTGTGTTTAATATTTTTATTTAGAAGTTTTGTTTCTTGTATCCTTTATCTTTACGTTTTACATATTCAAGGCATCATGATAATTTTTTATCCCACTTTGAACAAAATTTTTGACACCCAACTTCTAAATTCACGACACATATCACACCTAATTTTTCATGAAATTAAAGATAGGGTGACATGTGTCTATGGCTATAGCCTAGCATTTCTTCGAACATATATAAGTCTACATGGCATACCCTCTAAAGTGAAGTACCAAAGTTTGAATTAAATTAGTGAAATAATATTAGAGATGTTGAAAATTAATGGTAAACAAACTAGAATTAAAGTCTTATACCCAAAATTTATATTAGTGAATTTAGAAGAGACATCATTCATATTAATTGATAATGAGCTTGAGTGAATTTACACTTCAAAGATAATATAAATCCCTAGCTTACTACATTTAGCTATGATATACGTCTAATAAAAAGAGAAAACAATCAAAATTTACAAGAACAAGTAGATTAATAATGGCATCATCATATAAGGTGTTTAGAGGAGTATTACAACCATCTAAGTTATGCATCAAGGACTCCATATAATACACATACACTATCTCTAATTCAATAATATTTAAAAATAAATTTAAAAATTATATAGGTCTATGAGATATAATGGAAAACATATATGCCCACTCACATGAGGAAAATCTAATGACTGAGAAAAAGTAGCTAGTCATGGACTTAATGCCACTAAAGTGCCAATAACTACACTTTACAACTATCAAGACTAAAGTGATGCCCCACATTGAGCTACTTTGAGACTTCTTATTTTTATGGAAGGTGAATATCAATGGATTTATACACCACTTGAATTATTGGCCATATTTGGCCCACATACCAAGATTTTCCCAATTGCTCATGCTCTTGATGCAAAGAAAGAGGTAGAGTTCTTGATTGAGTAAATGATCAAAATGGTTTGAATTAACTTTGGATGAAATGAGTGGAATGAAGAGATCATAAAGCTCATAATATTTTGAAACACTTTAAGTTCACTTAAATTATAATTCATCAAATTCTAAAGACTAATCCATATCTATAGAGACCTTATGGAATGCTTAGGATAAACATGGGAGAACATGGAACTCATCTATCCAATCCTTCCATCTAGATATTATCTAGACATTTGGTTTTAGTGATATAAAATTTAAATAAGCATTTTTAATGGTGTTAGATCTTGAATGTATGGTAGTTTCAAGAAAAATAAATCATATGGGTCTATTCATTTTGGAACCTCATTCATATGCACCAAGTTTTAGGTGCTCTGACAAAGTGCAAAAGAAGATATGCATGTTCAAAGTTAGATCCTAATACAAAATTTACTAAAGTTTCCATACTTAGCAATTTTGGGACTAGACCATCATCAAGACATCATGTTAAACCACATGGACCAGTCAACTTCAACATTTTATAAAATTGTGTAGAAATTTCAAGTGGCTAGCAGATCAAAATGGTTTGTTCCTTTTAGCATTAAACCCATTCCTAGCAAATTTGGTACCCCCATGATCTCTGTGCTTCAAGTTATAAAATTGAAAAGTTAGTCAAAAATGGTAAATGCATGTATGAACATCATTTTTAAGACCCATATAGTGACTTTTTGGATTCAAATTCCTTGGTAGGAATATAATAAGGAATATGTAGCTAATAAGTGTTAAGCATGTGGGAGATTATAAAAAGTCAAATGATCAAGGAATCCCAAGTACCAATGAAAAACCAAGATCAAGGTAGCAGGTCCCAAAGATCTATGGTCTACATTTAATTGGATCTTGGAATCCAATAGAGTGAAATAAAGTCAAAAGGTTAAATTATCTAGGTTGATTTCTTGAATCTAGTAGTAAAGGGGTGAGGGATGTTTTGATGAAAGTTGATAAAGTATAATGAAATTGAATTGACAAGTAAAATAAAAGAACCCAAATGTGAGTCTAACTTGAATTTGAAAAAGAAGTAAAGTATAAGATCTCTATATAGATTTATATGCGACCAATCAGTGAATAAAGTTCTATATATAAAAATCTATAGGAAAACTAATATACTTAGATTGGTTTTCATCTATAAATAATTTAATCTAAGATTCAAGGTATAGAACATATATATGACTAATGAAAGGACCATCCCAAGTTAGGCTCTCAAAAAACCATCATTCAAGATAGGTATTATGTGTCCTTGGAAATTTAAAGATATGAGGATTTTGTCGTCATAATGAGATCTAATGGAAGATCAAAATGAAAAGGACTTAGGGATTTGGAAAGTAGTTGGAGCATTCACTTCTAGCAGGATCATGACTTGCCACTTTTGGCAAACTCTTATCTTCTAGTGTAGTTTTCTCAAAAATAGAATGATTCATAGGCTATCAAGGAAAATCATGAATATATTGCTCATACTGACTTGTTCTAATTGGACCAAAAGCATGGTAAAACATCTCTTGAAATCTTAAAGCTCATTGGTTATCAATTTCTCCCTTCTCTCTCTCTTTCCTGCTATATATAGAGGCTTTTGAGCCAAAAATAAGGATCCTCTCTATATTTTATCAATTTCTTCTCTTGGGCATGACCGAACTCTACTCAGATAGAACTTGTAATCTCTTAAAATAAATAGAAGACTATGTTTTTTAGATTTTGTTGTTCTGGTATAGTGTGTACATGTCAAATTTGCATATGTGATAGAATTTTCTCCATCATCAAATTGTGATCTCATCTAGTTACTAGTTCATTTGGTTATGCATGTCATGTTTAGTGTTTTACATCTCTTGATTAAATCCCACATGTGGATACTATGACTAGTTAGTGTCTTATTTTAGACCTATCCTTCATTTCCCTCATCTTAGATCATGTGGTGAACCTTTTTCATGAATCAAAAATGTATGATAGATATAAGTAAAATACTGGATCTAATCTTTTACTTATTTCATTAGTGTTCTTAGAGTAAAATAGGGTGGATCAACCTATAATTTTGGTGAATTTGTTGGTTAAATTTCTTAGGAGACCTCATCCCTTCCTAACCCTTTTTCCTATGAATCATTAGGCTTAAATTTAGTTTTAGGTGAGAATCAAAGAGGAATCCAACCTACTCCAAAGATTTAGCCCCACCATAGGTGACCTACAGTGTAGGGTTGTTCCCATATTTAACTAGAGTTTGGGTGAGAAGGCCTAAACAATCTCCTCACTTAGCTAAAGGTGTCATTCTAGTTGGTAATATTTTATAGCATGATCAATGGGACTAAGGTCTAGAATAGGGGAATATTTTTGGTTTTCTCTTCATCCAATCAACCTTTGGAGGCACATCTAAAAACATCAATGGCAACTTTACGCTTTTAACTAGTTATAATAGTCTAGGTAAACCTTCAAGTGAGTTTTATCTTATCTGGTCTCTTTTATGAGTCTCTATGGATAGATTTAGGGTAGAGTTATATCCTCATTTAGTTGGTGAGCCTTATCAATAACCAAATGAATCATACTATCCATTTAATCATCCCTACTATCCCTATAATAAGCATATTTATCCTTCATATCAACCTAATTACCCCTCTATCTAACCTTGTCAAAGCTATGCTTCTGATACCACATCTTTGCTATAATTTAAGACAAATATTCTAATATTAGAAGAGTCAATGAGAGTATGAGATAGAGAGTTTGATATGATTCCTTCCCATCTTATATAGAGAATGAGGAAGTAAGTTCAAATGCTAAAAATTAAGTGGATGTATATTAGAGAGAAAGTCCAATACAATGCTATAAACGATGATTTTAATAATATGAATACCTTGATCTAATGGTGGATAGATAGATTAGTAAGCTGGGAAAGTAAAAAAAACCTATGCAAGAATCATCAACCTTCCATCCCACCCTCTCTTCGAAAAGAGCCTATTTTGAAGAAAGAAAGTGAAGAAGAGGGAGATAAAACTATAGTTGATCAAGAATCTATTGCTTCTATTTCCAAACTCATTTTGCATTCCCTACAAGGGTTTCTTCATGAGTCAACTATCCTCAAAGTTTTGAGTTGAAAAAAGGTTCTCTCCATCCCCAAAATCATACACAAGCCTATATATCAACCCTCCACCTTATCCTTCCTCAAAATGGAGTCCATCTTGAAGGAAATAAGCAAAAGAGATAGAACTCAAGTCATGTCTAACCAAGAAGATATCATGAGTAATTGTGAAGAAGAAATCACTGTAGGGACTCCCCTTAGTGAACATAGGAGCAAATCAACTTTATTGAGTAAGGAAGGAAAAAATCAAGAGGATTCATGGTAGTATTTATACCATCATTTCATGGAAGAAATAGACTTGGTTGGAAATCATGTAACCTATCTATCATATGAAAGTGAATTGGTTTTGATTGACCAATATAAGACATCAAAAGAAGACTCATGGCCTCATAATTTTATCCAAAGGATTGATATACTTGTTTTTGGTATTCAAATTGAAGAAACTCAAATTAAAATATATAAAAATTATTTAGAATTGCTTAAAATCTTTCATTTAGGATATTATTTACCCAAATATAGTCTATTTTAGGATAAGAGGAGTACTACTATCAAGCAAGAGGTAGTTATTTTCTTAGGAGATGACATGTTTAAACTTTTCAAACATGGTTATCAAATTCTCTCTTCAAATTCAAGAATCTCTCTACTTTTAGAGGCTAAAAGTGATCTCAAATTTCCTCAAGGAATCACAAGGTTAGATCCATCTCTCTTAGAGGTTAACCATGTAGATATGTCAAAAGAGACAAATCAAGCTAGTCCATGAATTCATGATTAGTAGTTCATGAATAAAGAAGAATTAGAGCTATTATTGAAAACTATGTAGATCTAAGAGCATGATGAGTGAGTTTTGGATCCATGTTTGTAACAAAATAAACTAAAGTCAATAGTAGAGAAACTAGTTGCCTCCCTAAGAAGACATGAGCATTCAATTGCTCTTAGCTATAGAGAAGAGATATCAAAAAAAGACAAGTAGGTTTCAAAGATCCAATGTGCACAAAATAGTTTCCCATTTGAACCAAGAGGAGGGTATTTGTAAGTTATAAAATTGTACATATTAGGTTAGATTTCATTATTTTCTCTAAGTGCCTTTGTGCACATTTGTTTAGTAGACTAGTTTTTTTTTCTTTCCTACAAGTGCTTGTGTACACTTGTCTTGGTTTGTTTTTTCTCATTTTGTTCTTTTGTTTCAAGATAGGTTAGAGTAGGATTGGCACAAAGTCAATGTATTGGACATAAATGAAGTGAATCCATGCCTAATAAATTAGACAAGGTGGAATTAACTAGTTTATCAAGCATAACAAGTATGCTTCCCTATGAGTTGCCAAAAATGTTGGCCATATTTGGCCCACAAACTAGGCTTATGCCTAGTTTCTCATGGTCTTGATGTACAGAAAGAGGTAGATTTCCTAATTAAGAAAATGATCAAAATGTTCTAAAATATCTCTAGATGCAATGATTGGAATGGAGAGATCATGAATCTCACAAGATCTTAAAACACTTTAAATTCACTTAAAGTGTAATTCATCAAATTCTAAATATCTATCCATAGCTATAGAGACCCTATGGAATACTTAGGATAAGCATGGGAGTGCATGGAACTCATCTAGTCCACTCATTCCATCTATATCTTATCTAGACATTTGGTTCTAGTGATAAAAAGCTGAGTAAGCATTTTTCATGGTGCTAGATCTTGTACATATGGTAGTCTCAAGAATAAGCAATCATATAGGTTTGTTCATTTTGGAACCTAGTTCATATGTGCCAATTTTTAGGTGTTCCAAAAAAGTGTAAATGAAGATACACATGTTCAAAGTTGGATCTTAATGAATAAATTGCTAAAGTTTGCATACTTCACCATTTTTAAACCAGATCATCATCAAGACATCATGTTAAACCACATGGACTAGTCAACTTAAACATTTTATAAAAGTGCATAGAAATCTCAAGTGGCTAGTAGATTAGAAGGGTATTAAACCCATTACCCAAAAATTTAGTGCCCCCATGATCTCTATGTTTCAAGTTATAAAATTGAAAAGTTAGACAAAAATGGTAGACACCCATGCAAACATCATTTTTAAGACCCATAAAGTGACTATTTGGATTCAAAGTCCTTGCAAGAATCTGATAAAGAACATGTGTATGATAAGTGTCTATCACATAGGAGCTTAGAATAAGTCAAAAGGTGAACAAATCTAAAAGACCAATGAGAAACCAATCTTGGGGTAACAAGTCCCAAAGATCCATAGTCTGAATTTAATTAGATCTAAAAATCCAATGGAGAAAAATAGAGTAAAAAAGTTCAATGATTTAGGTTGATTACTTACAGCCAATAGCAAAGGGGTGAGTAGGATGTTTTGATGAAGGTCAATAAAGTAGAATGAACTTGAATTGAAAAGAAAAATAAAAGAACCTAAATTTGAGTTTGACTTGAGTTGGTTGAAGAAGTAAAGGAAAGGAGATCTATAGAAATTCAAATGGGACAAATTCACACACACACACACACACACACACACACACACACACACACACACACACACACACACACACACTCACACACATATGTATATATATAAACCAATATCCTTATATTAGTTTTCATCCATAGTTAATTTAATCCAAGATCCAAGGCATTGAGTAGATATATGACTAATGAAAGGACCATCCCAAGTTAGGCCCTCGACAAATCACCATTCAAGACATGCATGATGTGTCCCTGGTAGCATGAAGATATGAGGATTGTGTCCTCATAATGAGATCTAATGGAATATCAAAAGTGAAAGGACTTGGGGATTTGGAAAGTAGTTAGATCATTCACTTCCAACATGATCATGACTTACCACTTTTGGAAAACTCTTATCTTTTAGTGTAGCTTGCTCAAAAATAGAATGATTCAAAGGCTATCTAGGTAAATCATGAATATCTTGCTCATAATGGCTTGTTCTTATTAGACCAATATCATGGTAAAACATCTCTTGAAAGATGATAGCTCATTAGTTATCAACTTCTCCCTTCTCTCTATTTTTTATACTATATATAGAGGATTTTGAGCCAAAAATAAGGATCCTCTCTATATTTCCTTGGTTCCCTCTCTTGGGCATGACCAAACTCTGCCAAGAAAGAACTTGTAATCTCTTTTTTTTGTGGAAAAAAGAGGGGTAAAAACTTCATTAAATCAAGGAAAACCAAAGTACAAAGCTGCCTAAGACCAGCACCTCAGGAACCAATAAACCCACAAAAAACCATAAGAACAAGAAAGTTACACTCCAGTACCACTCTCATCCTCCACCAAAATCCTCTCTAGATTCTGGTGAAGTGTGTGAGGCATTTGCTCCCATCCATGAAACTTTTGGTCTTCAAATTATTTTGGTCCCTATCTTACCAGGCAATCAGTTGCCTTATTCCATTCCCTATGAATATGGGCAAAAATCACTAAATCCATACAAGAACTGACCTAAAGAATATATTGAACAATCATTGACAGCTACCAACAAACATCGAAGGTCTTCTTCTCAAGAAGCAAATTAACCACAACTTGAGAATAAACATCACAAATCACTTTCCTCCATCCTAACTCATAAGCTCTCCTTAAGGCATGTAAAATCACACACCCTTCTATTCGATTAACTGTCTGCACTCCCTTGTTAACCACAAAAATCAAAACCACTGCACTAGTATAATCCCTGCCAATCTCACCAATCCCAGCTGAGCATGGATTCCCTCTAGATGACATGTCTGTATTAAGCTTCAAAAAACTTGCAGGAGGCAGCATCCAATTCCCCATCCTTTGCACTCTATGATTCACCTATTTACCTCTCCTAACACATGTCGAGACTAAAGAAATTCCTTGAACACCCAGCCTCACCACAACCTCAGCATCACTCTTAGCCAATGGCAGGGTAATCTCACTCTTAACCACAATGGTTTCTTGGACCATGCCCAATATTCTAGTCTAAACCTGTTGAACTCCAAAATTTTCTCCTCAAAAAATCTTGTGATTTCTTTCAAGCTAAACTTGCCATAAAAGGAAAATTGGACCAACGTACCAAACCTCATGCAAAAATGAAGCCGGTGAGGGTGGTTTGCCCAATCTCACCCAAAAATCAACCAAGGAGGATGCATGAACACATTGGCATTTCCACGTGTCCCACCAATAGTGCCATAATTGTGTTGAGAAGGGGCATCAAAATAATAAATGTTGAGAATCCTCCTCCTCATTGCTGCATAAAACACACCTCAAAGGGCTAGCAAATCCTCTCTTGTGGATATTATCCCACATCAAGCATTTATTCTAGACCATAATCCAAATGAAATAGTTACACTTTAGCCAAGAAAAGTTATTCTAGACTCTTTTCCACCAAGGAACTTCCCACCTACCATCCAATTGCTGAGAGATCAATGCCTGGTACCCCAAAGACACCGTGTATGATCCTTTCATATTACGAGCCCATGCCAGAACATCCCTTCCCAAAAGGGTGCTATAGCTACATCTAGCAAGAATGGATTGGAGTTCAATGCACTCCACTTCTAATCCCACAATTGGCCATTCCTCTAGTGTTTTCCACCTCACTTCCAACACCTGCCCCTGATAAGAAAATACATTAAAATCACCCACCCTCAACCAACTAGCCTCACCAAATCTTTGCACTAATGTTTGTAAATGAGGATATTGTACTACTAGGGGTGGGAAACCATCCCAAGAGTCCTACCAAAATTATGCCTCCATCCCATCTTTGCATATCTAGAACAAACCATGCTTGATGAGTGTATCCCCTTTCTTGAGCATAGACCAACTCATTGACCCCTTCCCAGATAAGCTATGCCAAGGAGTATCATTCTGAGGAATCCCTACCAGGTACTTATGGGATAAGATTCTAGCCCATAGCTAGTCTAGTTCAACACACCATCTCTAATACAACTTTGCATCCAACACCATACTAGAGAGTATCAACTATCTTAATCCCAAACCTCTCAGCCTTTTAAGACTACAAACTATCTCCCATTTGATGAGACTCCATTTGGTTGCTGCTAAATTGCCAACCCAAAGAAATTGCCTTATTAAGGAATCAAGGTCTCTCACAAAACCCACTGGTGCTACTTGAACCATACGCCTATATATAGGGAGTGCCTACACCATCAATTGAAGTAGCTAAACCTGACCGGCAAAGGATAGCCAATGATGAGTCCAATGATTAACCTTAGCATGAAACTTGTCCAGAAGGCCTTGCCACATCTCCCTAGACTATTTCCCAATTGAGATCAGAATGCCAAGGTATAGCAGAGGAAGAATTCCAATTTGGAACCTGAGTAAATGAGGAATTCTCCATTGGATTGGAAGTGGGGTATTAAATAAATAAATTAAAGACTTACCTTCATTAATCAGTTGTCCTGACACCTCAAGATAAACATCCAGGTCTCTGCACATATTAGATGTTTCTCTCACAATTGCCATGCCCATCAAAGTTGCATCATCCACAAACTATAGGTGAGAAAGTGTCGAGAGACCTCCACCCCACTGCCAGCCTTGAATATATCCCCCTTCCACATTCCTTTTGATCAGCCATCCCAGCCCTTCTACTAAAAGAAGAAATAGATAATGAGAGAGGGAGTCACCTTGATGTAGGCCTCAAAAGGCTCCAAATAAATTTGAATGTTCTCCATTAATTAGAATAAAAAAGGAGGTCAAATTCACATAGCACATGACCCAATGTATCCAGTCCTCACTAAATCCAAAAGCCCTCAAAACCTTCTAAAGGAAAGACCACTAGACTCTGTCATAAGCTTCACTCATATCCAGCTTGATGAACATAGCCATTTCTTTTGACTTGGCCATCGAATGAATTGACTTCATAGCCACCACCATGCCATCCAAGATTTGGTGACCTTCCATGAATCCACTTTGCTCCTCAGAAATAAGCAATGTAAGCCACCTCTTTAGTCTATCAACAATCAGCTTAGAGATAATTTTATAAATCACATTATAGAGGGAAATGGGATGAAACTGACTTAACCAATTTGCTCCCTCCCCCTTAGGGATAAGATCTAGGAAAGTTGAGTTCAAAGCCCTGAGCATCTACTTATTCATCTATGATTCTTGAACAATAGCTAGGAGATCAACCTTAATAATGTCCCAAAAATCCTAGAAAAATTCAATCAAAAATCCATCTGGCCCAAGTGCTTTACCTTTTTACATCTGTAAAATAGTCCTCTCAACCTCCTCCATAGAAATGGCACTCATAAGATGCTCATTAATTTCCTAAGAGACCAAAGAGGGAATACATGATAGAACCTGAGTCTTAGCCACCAGTTCCCCCTACCCTTCCTCTTGGAATAAAAAAGTAAAGTACAGCTCTACCTCATTAAAAATGCCCTAAGTGGAATGAATGGTTTCCCCCTTATCCATCAGTAATGAGGAAATGGTATTACCACGCTACTTGGCTTTCATGAAGTTGAAGAAAAATGCAGTATTTTGATCCCCCTCTTAAAGCCAAACATTCTGTGCCTTCTACTTCTAGAAGATTTCCTCTCGTAGCTCCCATTCCTCCACAAATTTTAGCACTTTAGCTTCCTCTCTTAATAGAAATTTAGATGCCCACTCTTCCCTAATCATTTGGGTCACTTCATTCAACTATGTTTGCACCACATTTTTCTCTTGATAAATATTTTTGAAGCATAGTCTGTTCTAGCGCTTTAGCTGATATTTGACAAATTTTAAGAGCTTGGCAAAAGTATACATTACTGTGCCAAATCTTGGTCTACCTATTTTCCACCAATCAGCAACACAACCATATGGGTCTATATCCCTTAGCCACATAAGCTAGAATTTAAAAGGTGGTCTCTAAGGTATCCTAGTCAAGGAAATAGTGAGCTTTATGGGCCAGTGATCTGAGCCTCGCCAATCAATAATCTCAGAGAAGGAAGACCACGAACCCCCCACCCAAAAATAAGACACCATGAAGTGGTCAAGGTGTTCGGCAATACTGCTATCCCCCAACCTTCTATTGTTCCACATGAAGTAGCCATTGCTGGGATTTATGTCAACAAGATTAAGAGCCAAGATATTGTCTCTAAGCAAAATGGAGGAGGGCTCAGTTTTCATAATACCTCCCTATTTCTCAGATAAATCTAGAATGGCATTAAAGTATCCAATAATAATCCAAGGTAAATAAGGAAATAAGTTACACACCTCATGAATATTATTCCATAACTCAAGCTTTCCATGGAAATCTATCAGAACATAGACATTAGAGAAAAGAACCAATTCCTCTGATTCAATGCACCAAGAAACCATAGATAAAGAGGACTTAAATGAAATCTATGACACATGCTAGATCTTGCATAGGTTCCATAGGCATGCCACACCCCCTGATGATCCCTAGGCTCCAATACACTGAAAATGGCCTTTCCTCCATAACTTAGGTGCCATACTCATCATACAATCAATAGTAACTTTAGTCTCTTGAAGAAAGAGAACATTCAAAGAATAACTCTACACTAATTCCTTAATAGCTTTTTGTCTAGGGTCTCTTTTCAAGCCCCTTGAATTCTAAGGATAACAATCATTTGGGGGAAGTCAAGAAGTGGGAGTCTAAGGTCTTAATAGCTCTAGACTCCACCAAGTTCTCCTCAATCATCTTAATCCTCTCTAAGTCCTTACGTCTTGTTTTAGCATTTTTCTCTGAAGACCCCTTCTTCCCATCCTTCTGAAGGATGCCCAAGTGAGGGGTATATTTCCCTCATTTATCTACTTCAGAAACCACAACCCATATCATAGGCTGTACTTCCTCAACACCCTTTCCCATATTAGCATTTGACTCCCCTGCCACTTGTGCTCCGACTAGTCCATCCATGATCATGGGCATAGCAAATTCTTCTTGTATAGCACACAGAGGCTTGGCAGATCCAATCTCCAAGCCTAACTCCTCCTTAGGGTGATCAACACTAATCCCTTCTTGATTAATTTCTTGTTACCCTAACTCCTCTAAAATCTCAAACTTTTTGAATGTATCCTCCTCTTGTTGTTCTCTTAAAGTTCTTTTCAATCCTCTATTACAAGTTCAGGATTTTACTTAAATAAAGCCCTCAGCATCCTTATTCTCTCCCGCTACTGGCTTCTTCCCTTTGTTAGTACTAAGAATGGTATTAGAAGGAGGCATAGTTTTTTTATCCATTGGCTTAGATTTAAAACATCTATGCACTAGTTGGCCATATTCATGGCAAATGTAGCATCAAAATGGAAGGGATTCACATTCCAGTTGTTATACCTAGGAATAAGAACCTGCACTCATCTCAACTACATCTAGCAATGGTTTACTTAGATTAGATTCCATGCAAATATGAGTAAAGGTCATCACCTTCTTACTTAATGTTTGTGTATAGGATCCAACTGGTCTACCAATCATTGATGCCAACATATGTAGCACGTCCTCATGACAACATTCTATTGGAATCTAGGCAATCGAACCCACACTGGCACTCTATTTGGGAGCTCCTCAGAGGGGTTAAATTTGGCATGTCAAGGTTTTACAAATAATCCCACTTGTTTATAAAAATAAGGCCCCCCTTTAAAGACCCTGTTACAGTCAGCTAGGTAGGGAAATGTCACCATGAAGTAGTTATTTGCAAGCATCGTGACCTCCAATTCCCCCTTTGGTTCCCAAACTCTTCGGGCCTAACTTTCCAAGAAATGAAGGGAGACTTTTAAACCCAAAAACTTACAAAACAAAGAATGATTAGAATAGTATTCTACATCCTCAGCAATCATTTTAAAGGGAATTACTAGTTTTGGTCTTTCTTTTCATCTCTCAAGACATCCGTTAACCTTCATAATCTTGGAGCCTCCAGGCAGGTTCGATTCCTTGGCATCTGAATTCTAAGAAAAGAGGGCATTTTCATACCCCTGCACTTCCTATCCTAGAAAATTTATTTTGACCACTTCACTAAAACTAAATCTAGCACTAGTCCTGGAAGGCATACTCCCAGCCATGACTGCACCTAGCAAAAGGTACTCTCCAGTTGGGAGCGCACTCCAGAAAACCCCACCAGCTCTTACACTTTGTGCTAACCAAAAATTATGCACAACTCACAACATAAAGGATAGGAAAAAAGTTTTAAATAGGCAAAAATAGCCTAAGCTATGGCCCCCATCCCTTGCTAACAAACTAACTCCATTCCCCTCCTACGTAGAAGCAAACACAGTAACAAATGAGCTAGGGCACGACTGTCCTAGCTTGGTGACATACTCCAGTTCACACTCATTCTTTCTTAAGAACTTGTAATCTCTTGAATTAAGTAGAAGACTATGTTTTTTATATTTATTTATTCTAATATAGTGTGTACATGTCAAATTTGTGTATGTAGTAGAAGTGTCTCCCTCATCAAATTATGATCTCACCTAGTTACTAGTTCATCTAGTTATGCATGTCATGTTTAGTGTTCTGCATCTCTTGATTGAAGCCTACATGTGGATACTATGACTAGTTAGTGTCTCATTTTAGACCTATCCTTAATTTCCCTTATCTTAGATCATTTGGTGAACCTATTCACGAACCATATATGTATGATAGATGTTTTGGATCCTAGATTTAGTCTTTTACTTATTTCATTAGTGTTTTAAGAGTGAAGCAAGGTGGATCAACCTCTAATTTTGGTGCATCACCTAGTTAAATTTATTAGGATCCCTCATCCATTCCTAACCCTTTTCCTTATGAAGCATTAGGCTTAGCTTTAGTTTTAGGTGAGCATCAAAGAGGAATCCATCCTACTCCAAAGGTTCAGCCCCACCATAGGTGACCCACAACCTAGGGTTGTTCCCATGTTTAACTAGAGTTTGGGTGAGAAGGCCTAAACAATATCTTCACTCAGCTCAAGGTGAAATTATAGTCATTAATATGAACCATAATAAAATTATTTCCTACTTATCTAGGGATGCATTCCAAATATACCTATGACTATCCATTATAGATAACACATTCGATGGGTAAAGAGTCAAATTATGGAAGAAAACAAGTATAATAGAGAATACATTAAGGAAATGGATTGCTCCTAAATAAATGGTCACCCTTAAGGCCAAGGATATTATTAAAATAACCATTTGTATGATTGTAATACACATTGGGATGGACCTACAATATATAATGTATGGGAACAATAATATTCACTTCCTCCATTTGAATAGCTCCTACTATTGGGCCTATTGACTATTTTGACCACAAGTCAAACTAAGTCAACCCCTCTATAGTCCAAAAATTGTATAGTGTTATAATAGGGTCGTCTAGTGTGTTTCATGGTGTTATTTAATGTCATTTAATGTATCATCACCTTTTTCATAGTCAATTTATTTCCTAAGTCATTCTATGTCACTTAAAGGGTCATATTTTAGCTATTAATGAAGGTGGTATGGTTTAATAAGGAATAAAAGTGTTTCAAAGTCCTTGTCAAAGTCCTTCATGTTAGTCCCTATAATATTCCTTATTATGAATGTTATTACTAACATAAACTTATAGGTGTTAACTAAAAATCAAGAAATTAAGTGAGAAAGGGGGAGTTTCAAAGGTTATATGACCTATGAGAGGGAATGGAACATGGGAGAAGATTATGAAATGAACCTTAAGATTACATAACTCCATTTACATGATTTATATAATTTGGAAGTTCTAAAAATAGTAAAATACCATTATGATTCTCCATTTCCCTTCTAGACATTCAAAATTGGTCAATAGGTTTATTCATAGTACAGTTAATAGAAAAGGTTTAAGATAAAATGAATTTATGGGGTGATATTAAAATTATTATAATTAATTCTAATAGTAGGATTTCAATGATTGGTTGTTTGTGCTTTATTAACCATCTTTTATAAATTATCTGGTCTTTTATGCATGTTATTCCCCACACTCTATAGGTTTTCTTCTTATATGGGATTGTTCATACAATATAGAAGATAAAATTTCTTCCAAAAGGATTATACATACTTATATCATGATTACCACCTTTGGTTTCCTGTTTTAAAGTGTCTTGGTGAGCTAAACATCTTATATTATATAATAAGTGCATCATTACTAAGATACAAACATATGTCACTATGTGTAGAGTTTCTTAATACAGTAATGGCTTAATAGGAAGATGTTATGTGGTGTTTCACATTTTTAAATATAATTTTATCTCACTCCTTTAAATTTTTAGTTTCAATGGCTACCTTCATGAAGTTACAATCAAGGATGTGACACACAGTCATCTCCCTACCTACTTCCATTTGCAGTCATGGTGTGTGAAACTTTGAGGATGTTCATGGAGGTGTATGAAGATTTTTAAGGAGATGAAAATTCTATTTCACAAGATCAATCAAGTTAATCCACTCTAATAACATAAGTTTTCATGTGATAGCTAGTTCTCCAACATACTTAGGTCTACAACATTAATGTGCACCTGTAGGTGCCTTATATAAGAATAGTCACATTTCATGGAGGCATTGTATATTGTTTGGAGTGTCCTAAGGTTTAAAGATTAATTGAGTACCTTGTAGAGGTCTAATATTGATCAAATTTCTATGCACCATGCATATTTTTCATGTTTCATCTCCAATGCATTATCTATAAACATGATGTGCACCTACAAACACCATTCAAGAGATTATCATGCTGGAGTGGAAGTTATTGAATTGATTTGAGGTAAATCAAGGTGAAAAACACCCATTTAAAACCTTGAGAAAGCTTAATACTAATTTTAAGGCTATGATCATGCACATTTTTGATGTTTGAATTCCACTATCCTATGATTTGAGTGTCCACCTACATGTGGCACTTACAGAAGATTGAAAATGTGCATAAGAGATGTGTGAACATTCTTGGAAAAATTCGCAAGGCTTATGGAGTGGGATGAAATCATGGTATTAATTAATAAAGCATTATATTGGTAGGTAGGGTTCATAAGTTAGGTTCAACATTGAGAAACTCAGTTTAGGGACAAAATCCATAAAAGTCCCAAAATAGAGCCCTAGGCTCTTTTGAAGCTGCCATATGATTAATAAGCATGATACCTAGATAAGTTTAAATTCACCCATGTTGTAGTCTCCACATAGAGGTATAATATTAAAAAATAAAGTGGGCATGTGACTAAAATATTATGATGTTTTGGGAACTCCAATTTTCCCATTTGTTCACTAAAGTTTGCCAATTATGTCTACATGATTTCAAGTTCCAAGTGACCTCTACACCTAAGATTTTAGTATAGAGACATACATTCATGGTCAAGTGGTTTTATTTTGTTGAGAAACACATCAGTGCTTTAAATTTCATCAAAAAAAGTTGAAATGTATGGTTTTGACCCCATCAACACCTACATGACCTCCATTTTTCTTTAAAATAGTCAACTATAACTAAACGTAGTTGAAAATGACCTAAAAGATGATTGTTCTAGGTTTTTGGCCTAACAAATGCATGGTGTAGGTGACCCAAATTACTATTTGATGATAGTAAGGAATTAAATAAGACCGTGTATTAATGTTATTAACTCTAAACATGTAGTAAACACCTATAGGTAGGTGAATTATAATCAGCACCATGACCAGTCAAAATGGAGAGGCATGTAATGAGGAAGGTTGGCAAGTTTTTAAGAAGTTGATGTGCCTAAAATTTCCTTGAACATGATAGTAAAATTTTAGAACTCTCATATAAAATGATAATGTAGAGAAAGGCCTCAAGCATGCACCTATATTCATATTTGATACCCTACACATAATCAATCATTTGATAGTCTGTCTTATGGTTTGATAGCATTTGGAGGATCTAATGATGTGATAAATAGCTGAAAATTTTCATAGAGCATATCCATCACTTGGATAATCCCACCATATGTTTATTTTGTATGGGATAATAGGGTAAATACCCTCATTTTTTTCTCAGATAGAGGTACTCCCCAAGGGTGAAAATCTATAAGAATTGGAGAAAGAGGATGGCAAGGTGAGTCAGGGATTGATGAAACCTTGTAGGAGGGTGTGGTAAGTTTAATAAGACATGAAAAAACATGAAAATCCATGCACATAAGATAGAAACATGTTAGGGTGTTCTAAACCTACAAGGATGTAGGTATACCTACATGGTCTAGACTAGGCCTATTGCCCATTTGGGGGTCTAAAACTATTTATAAGATTAGATGAACATTATAATCTATTAAAACATGTTTTTAGGGAGTTATAAGATTTTTTTAAGGTGTAAATTTGAAAAAAAACACATAAAGGCTATTTCTTGGCTCAAACCAATATAGGGTGTGCAAAATGCATGAACAAAACTTAAGAAGCTAATTTGAGATGCTCACATATACTCAAAAAATTTGAATGAGAGACTAAGGAGGTAGGAGAAGTTATATAATGTCCCTAAATTGATTTTTGAATATTTTTTTTAGGGTTCAAATGTCATACCTTTATGAATAATCACTAAAGGTCAAAATTGCACTAAACCCTTACCAAAAACCCAATTGGGAAAATGAAGGAGGAAAATCATCTAGATGGAATATAATGGCTTGGGAGATGATTAAAAGTTATAGATAACTCTCCAAGGATCCTCCCTGTCAACTTGAGTTGTACTTTACCTATATGAATAGGATGGGAAATGTCTTTTCTTGACTCTTTTTTATATTATATAGGTTTCAAAGGATGAAATAAACTTTAGGAGAGATATTGGGACTTAATATAACTCATCGTGTGTATTTATTTATTCATATAATATCACAAGTGTCTTTTTAGGTGCCTTCACCTTGGCCATTAAAATTTGGCATAGTGAACAAGCTAGTGAGAGAGTGAAAACTCTAAGTAAGAGGCCTTTTAAGGTCTACCTAATGAATATAAGGACATGATGGGTCCTAAAAAGTTTCATAAACTCCCATTTATGGATCATATTGTAAAACTAAATGCAAATTTGGTGCTAAGTGTGAAGGGTGAATGAAAGAGGAATTATTTGGATTATAGGTAGTGATAACTCATATGCAAAGGAATCTTGATGATTGGGGACACGTCTAATGCATGTTATATAATTTATAAACCACCCCCCCTCCTCTTATTTTAGTCATCACATTTTTCCATATTAAGCTATGGGACATTCCAAAAGGGACAAATGATGAAGGCAATTTTTTGAGTAAGAAAAAGGAGTTCTACACCACATTTCAAGAGTTTCATGTTTTGAGGGACATTTGTCCAAGTAGACCTTGAATGGTTTGCTTAATATGCTTATATATTTCATATGTAACTCATTATATTAGCATGACACATGTCCTAGTGTCTCTTGAACTTCAATCCCTTCTCCTCTTTCTCAAATTCTATAAGCAGTAGCCATTTTGGCTCTTGTAAACTAATACCACACCATGTATGGCGTATCCCTACTAGTTATGACATTGTATTTTTCCTTATAAAAATATAATTCAATCTATTTTGAGTTCATATCTCATATTATCAAAGTGTGTGAAGATATGTATAGTGAATAGTTAAGAGATATGTATTTATCCTTGCTTTCTCTCAATCCTTCCATGGTTGATGCAAGTGACTTCACTCTAGTAGGTCATATGAAGTTTTATTAAGTGTATGGATCTATTATTAAGTGTAAAACGAGCCTTATTATCTATCACTTATATATGGTTTCACTTAATTTTGATAGTCTTCATGCACATCACCTTTCATATTGAAATACTAATGCTATAACATTCTAATTTTTTTAAAGAAGTGTTGTTGACCTTATCTCTTAGTGAAATAAGTATGATATTCTTCTATAAATACTTCTACTATATTAACCCCTTAGATTCATTTATTTTCATGTAAAATTATATCCCTTTTCTAATAAATGATCAACTACTTTAGGTGACAAGCACTTCAAGGCATATTTAGGGAGGTAGCCCTTAAATATATAGGTCTACTTCCATTATAGTTACACCACATACCTAAAAGTATTACCATGTTGCCTAAATATAGAGGAGGCTTGAAAACCCTTCTCTAGGGTTTAATATTTGGTGAAAACAAGACCTGTTGATGACCTCAAAGCTCACTTTCACCATGGTTGAAATAACCAATGTCAGGATCTAGGAACAAATATTCAAGAAGGATAAAAGGCCCATAGATAGCTACTTCCACATGATGTCATATCTATTAGATGTAATCATGGACACTATATATGTTAATAATATATCACTATATATCCCTACCTTAGACTACATTAATAATCAAGTATGTGATTTTTATTCATTCCTATACATTTAATCTTACATGAGGAACATCATCCAAATAGATTAGAATGTCTACCCCCAAGTGTGGAGGAAAATTCATGAAGATACCTTGAATCGAGTATCAGGAAGACACTCTAACCAAGAGGAGACTATTGGATATACCCATATTATACTATAATCATGGTGTTAGGACACAAGGTTTCCCCTCTATATCTCCTTAAGTATGTCTTAAATAAATTGGTAAAGTAGAAAATAGCCTACCAACTATGGTGGAACATAGATGAGGACATGAAGAAGAAATACAAGGTCATGTTCCATGGATCTTCCCTAATTATTGGCCACATGTGAGACATAAATAAAAATAATTTATTATAAGTATTCAAAACCAAATAGTTTTACTCATGAGCATCCTTGCTACACATGGACTAGGATCCTTGTGGCCTTATCCAAAAGCATATCTTAGTCTTAGTTATCCCCTACTAGCATGAACCTTATGAGCATGAATTTTTATTATTGAGTACAAAGGATGATATTAAGGTGATTTAAATGACAAGAGTGGCTATCCTAATAGAGGATCATTTAATATCCATCTAAAGATATCCCTCCATCATAATCATGGAATCACATACCAAGATTCCACCAAATGGTGGATGTTCAACTATAGACTACTAAACCTTTCATCTAGCCCAAAAATAATTGTACCAAAGATCATACCAAACACCACCCACTATGATGAGAATTGTGAATAAGGATCAGTGTGTGGAAGAGGGACCTATTGTGTTAAATTATTTAAAAGAAGGGCCTTACCAAGCTTTACGACCAATTGTAATGAAGATTGTCAAACAAGATCAAGAGGTGGGAGAAATGACTACTATTACAACTTCTTTGGGAGGATAACAAGAAAAAATTTGATTTCATTCCTTTAATTCTGAGGACATATATATCCACATTATTTCTTTATGTCCTTTTTCTATAAGCATGGATGTTACACCTTCCACTACTTAGGAGACTCCCTTCACTATAAATACAACAATATATTACAAGAGGAAAGTAAGATCTCCTAGAGACCCTCTTCCATTATTAAAATATATTTCAAGTTCAAGTATGGAGGCACCATGAAATAATATGGAGGATGAATATGAAGAACTAAAAATATCTAAAATATTAAGTTTTTATGGGATCAAAGGAAAAGCACCAATGGAGGTAGATAAATTAGGTGAGGTCACCACTACTTCTTCACTTACTTTAGGTCCTATTATTTATTTAGTTTGAATGGTTACTATAGTCCGTATTTCTCCCACTATTCCCATTGTTACTCTTATTCATGTTGTTTCTACAAGTCCTATTATTTCTAGTGTTCAGATTATTTATTCAACCCCTATGGTTTCTACCTTTTATGTTCATTACCTCTATTACTCCCAAGTATAAAAAGGTTAATTTTAAGAAGACAATGGGATTCATTGATAATGCACAATTACATGTGTCTTCCACTTAGATGGGATTTTCCATGCCTTCATAAATTAGTACCTAGACTACTTCTATTATCCCCTCTATAAAAACTAAGAATAAGCCTACATACATTGTCCATCCAATGCCTCATTTTGGTAATATGGACTAGTCTAAGATCATCTTCCCATTAGTTTTAGACGAAATTCATGTAGATGCCTTTATGATTTTTTCAAGGGATGTTTTGATGGAAACCACTATCGAAGACACTCATCTAATGGATATTACATAGTTGGTAATCCCATAGTTGGTTATAGGTTTGGAGGCCTAAGCTTACTGAAGACCCAATTTGATAATAATATATCTCCCCATTATGAGCTCCATTTTTGATAAATCAACATAAACTATCCAAAGGGATAGGAAGAGGAAAATAGAGGATGACAATGGTAGAGGATTAATTTTGGATGAAAGATGATGTGATCTTATTTTTAAAGAGAAATAATAGGAGACTTGGGTAGTCTCCATAAAATGAGGATTTCAAAGCTTATCTTAAGGAGCATATAGAGGCATTATTGGAACTTCATGAGGGAACTAAACAAGACAAGAAAGAGATATAATATGAGTTGGATAAATTACAAAAATAATAGAAAATAATACAAGTTCATAGAGTTAATTGAAGGTGATGTTCAAAATATAAATCTTAGATTATACATTATTGTGGAAACTATTAGTTCAATGCAAGTTGAATTATCTCCTCATATTATTTAAACTTCTAAATTATTTAATTCTTTAAAATAATATGAGAATAAACTCAATTCCCTTGTGTTATACACCACCAATATGGATTTTGGCCATTTGGATTTGATGACACCATTTGAAGAAGCCAATGATCTCAAGATGGTGCTCATCAGGACATCATAAGTTTGAGACTAGGTATCAAGCATACAATCCTTGATTTTGGAATTAGAAGAGCATGAAAAGTGAGTCTAACAAATTTTAGATGACTAAAAGTTATCCTAGGCCATAAATTCCTTAGTTTAATTAAAAATTATGTTTAATTTTAACTAGTTACTCAAACATGTATTTACCAATTTTAATCAAGGTCTTCAGGGGTACACACTAGAGGAAATTATATAGGAATTAGGATTTTCTAGGAAGAAGGTTACATAAGTATAAATATTTCAAGAGGATTTAATATCCACCAAAAAATAACATGTATGTTGATTGGCACAAGTCACCATGATACATAGGTCCTCTCTTTTGAACATGGATATAATAATTTTACAATATGGAATTGGATACAAGCACTCTTAAGAATTGGAAGTGAAGAAATAAGCTATGGATAGATCATCTAGTTCAACTACACCTTCTAGTATAGTCCCTTCGATGACTATGATTTCAACCATGAAGGCCCCAACATCTAGTAAACATTAGTTTTCTTTTGTTATTTTTATATAAATTGTGCATGTAAATTATAAATGGAACTAATCCATGTAATAGTTGAATGAATAATATTTTAAACATGCACACATTGTATGTTTTTGTAAGAATGAGTCTTATTCTAAAAAACTCATTTTTGAATAGTTTAAATATTCATTCAAAATTTGCATCAATTATAACTCTCATTTTAATTATCATTAGCATGTAATTTTAGTGTTTTGTATGGATTTGGAGGATGAGGTGACCACTCCCCAATATATATATATATATATATATATATATATATATCCTCTTGTTTTCATGTAAATAGGAGCTTGATTAGAAATTTTATCAATACATGAATAAATCTTTTGATTGTCATGAAACTATGTTGATGTATTTCTCTTTCAATCATGTGTAATTAGTTGTGTTTGTTTTATTGGTTGATTGATTCAATGAATCAAAGTATATAAAAGTTATAGATAATTATTTATTATTATTGGTGTATGATGATATAATATGTGTAACAGATATTAGATAATTAGTTGATATCATTAATTTCCTACAATTAGGTTGAATGTATCAATTTTTTGAGTGTGTAGAAGTGTATCCCATTATATAGTTTTCTAGGAGTGAGAAATCACTACCTTAGAAAACTCTCTGATCCAAGATATAATATTATAAATAATGATATGAAAAAAAAAACTCTAAACAAGAGAAACATATAGTCAAGATATTATATTTTCCTATATTATAATTTATTTGGACTCCTTAACTATGTTTTCATGTGTGTGTATAATAGCTGCTAGCTACAAGCATTAGTTGTAGACACTTGTCCACAAAGAGACAAACCTAGAATTAATCCTTTTTAAGATCATAATACCTTCTTTTGTTCTCTACCCTTTCTAATTTTTTTTAGTTTTTTTGAGATCTAACCACTTTGGGACAAAATCTATGTGCCCAACTCAATTAGGTTTTAACTTTCTTCTAGGTTTCACTCATCTATTCATACCCAATTAATAACTTACATGCTTACATGATATTTCACCACCAAATTATTCAATTCATACCTATAATTCATGCCATATAGTTTATTTTATCTCCATTGATATCCTAAAATGTTATAGGTTACCTCATTTAAATATGTGGTGTGCATAAAATCTGCATCAATAGAGTCATCTCTAAATACACATGCAAGATAAATTTATATGGTGTCAAGTGTTGAAATCAAAATAGTTCATTGAAATATAGGTTGATCATGATGGTTAAAACAAAAAAAACCTAATTGGGATAAATATGTGTGGTTTTATCCCTCTTCATAGTATTAGAACATATTAAATGCCTAGTCACTTAGTAGGGAGTGATTTGGATTTCCAACCCAATATAATGACCCTTTTTTCAAGGGTTATCTTGGGGTAAAAATTGATATTAGGGTTTCAAAGGAAGGATGGTGAAAATAGATATAAATAGTTTTGAATGAAAGTTCATGAACACATAAGACATCTAAAGTAATATGCATAATTTTCTAAACAATCACAAACCTATATAGTCAATAGGGATAGTTTTGGTAGAGCCTTGATAACATTGATTGTTACATGGGTATCACTTTCACAAGTAGCCTATGCATAGGGTTTGAGATCCTATTTCCCAATATAAGGGATTATAGAGTACACACACATCATTATTTAGAAATACTAATGAACATGGTAAGAAAAAATATCAAAATAAGCTAAGTACGTCCATTCCATATTGATTTCTCAATTTCTAATTATCTAAGTGAAATATAAGTCCAACCTTTTACATTTAAATTTGTATGATTATTTCATTATTTTACATAATATGAATATTTATAGTTTTAAAATATTTTATGAAACATTAATCCAAAATAATTAAAATAATATGTTAAATCACAATCCTAATTGTAAGCATTAAGCACCTTGTGATCTATTTGAAATGGTACTTCTTTGGATTTAGTTTATTTTGCATAGCCAAGGTAGCATTTGAATTGATTCATAACTAGATCTATTGTATTTTAATGAATTTTCTCATTTTAACCCAAATTTATATCTTTATATCCTTTTTATTTTACATATCTAAATCTAGTGTCACATTTTTCAAATATGATCAGTAAAGAACTTCTAAGTTATGTTTGTTGATTAGTATTTAAACAAGTTTTTTTATATCTTGTTTTCCATCATCCATGAGAGGTGGTGTATTTTTTATCATATGATATGGAAAAATTATCCCATATTCCTAAGGAATACATTATAATTTGGATATACCAAATTTATTCATGCCATCTTGATACTCTCCAAAATTACATGGTGTAAAGCTAAAGTTTTACAAAAGTTCATACATTCTATTAGGTTTTTATTATCTTCATTTTCATCATATTTAGAATGAATATCCTCATTGGAATTAATAGTTTCTCTCATTTCATACATATTTGTATATTCCATGGGAATGGATTTTTGAGGTTAAATGATCTTTAGAGGAGGCATGTTAAGGAGTGAGATAATAACTTTTGTGAGCTTCATAGTTCTATAGTACAAGAAGGGTAAATCATCCACATGATAAGAATAAATGTATCCCTTATGTAAAATATTGAATTTTATATGCAATTGTATATGGGATAAAATTCATATCATGAAACTAGGGTTTATTAAGTATAATATTGTATCTAAATTTATCAGATATTAAGGCATTTCATAGATAAAATAGTAGGCCCAAAAAATATATTCAATATAATTTTTCGTAAGGTGATTATGTTTTATTATAAAATATTTTGAATATAATATATTTTGGTGTTATATACTTGTGATTAATTCATAGTGAATTAAGCAATGCCACATTACATACTTTCAATACTAAACTATTATCTATGAGGACCTTTTTGACTCTTGAACAATTGATTTTAATTTGAATATATAATGGATATTTAATCAATAATGTAATTATATGGTAAATCCTTTAGTTTTAGATTAAGGTAAAATCAGTTTTTGAAGGGACCCTAAAACCCTATAACAAAAATAGAAAGATAAAGCAATATTGTCCATCAGGAAGAGCATTCCTAAATCCTACTGAAGATCAACATCAAAATTAGGTTTTACAGGGACCTAAAACCACAGACCTAAACCTTAAAAAGATCCCAGGTTTTATAGAGACCTGGAAACTCAAAAAAAGTTTTAAAACTAAGAACCAAGTTTTAGTACCAGTTATAACATCCAGCAAATGGGACCAGAACAAAAACAATATCAACAAAGAAGACCCTAGTCTTCTAATTCCAGGATCATCTTCACATCCTCCTTTCCAATCATAGCAGTATCTTGTATAGATATAGCAGATGGAGTAGCAGCATCTTATAGGGCTTTCTTCCTCAAAATCTACTTGGTCCTCTTACTTGGACCCTCTAAGGATTTTATTTCTTCATTTGCTCATTTTCCAAGGCTAGCTATAGCAACACATATGCTTGAAGTTACTTGCTCCATCTTTGTTCTACTTTCCTTGATGAGCATTCTAAGATTATTCTCATAATCTTTAAGTTTAATTAGGATATCTCTCATTTGCATCTCCAAATTATTGATTTTGGTCTGATTAGCTTCCTGATTGTGTTGCATTATTTCCACTTTCTTCTTTAGCCCCATTATTTCATTATACATCCATGAATCAAATTGGAGAATAAAATCAGCTTTGAATTTGGCCAAATTCATGAAGGATAGCTTAGTGTCCCTCTGCCTAGCATCACAAATGTCTTCTGCATTCTCATGTGAAGGGGAATCATCCTTTTCAATTTGTTCCTCCATTTCCATGATTTTCTACTCTTTAGTCTCAATAGGGTCTTCATGCTAGATAATATCATCCTTTTCTTGTTCCCTAATCTCCATAGCAGGAGTGGAAACTAGAACCATATGTTCCTTCTCTCTTATCAAATTTGGATCATCAAGTAAAATATTTGTGTCTTTAACACTTCCCCCCAACACAGTCTAATTATCCTCATGATCAGAATTGCTCTATTCTGAATTTCCCTCAGTTGTATTCCCTTCATTCCCTTTCTCACTTTTTTATTTATTTTCCTGATAACCTTCTATATTAGAACTGAACTCCCTAACATCTATCCCTTCCTCTTCCTCCAGAACATCCTTCTCAGAACTTTTTGTACTTTCCAAATCAAATTCCTCTTCAGCAATTTTTTTTTTAGAACTAGAGGGTTTTGGTTTTGCCTTTTCTTTCCCCTTAACTTTGTCATCCTTTTTACATTGTGAATTCTTATTTTTTTCAGAATAAGGAGTCAAAGCTATGGCATTATTTTTATAAAAACCCTCTATGATAAGTATCAGTCTGTCATGTAAAATGGGGTGAGACTCCTTTTTATGGGCAAACAAGCTTTGAAGCAATGAAAAATGCAAATAGAAAGGGAAATAAATTCTATCTTTGTGCCTAAAATGATTTAAAAAGACAAAATGAAATTTACGAACTCTTTTGCTCCTACCATCAAGGATAAAGTACTCACAGATGCAGCATAACACATCTCTCCAAATTCCTTTTATTTACTCCAAATCAAAGAAATATCCATTCTTTTCTAGTTGCTTCTCCTCTGCATCTGTCTTCAAAAAAATTTTGTAGGCCACATTGGAGATACTAGTCTATTTAGATAATTTAATACCACCTGTGGGAAGCCCCATGACCTTGGCAATGAAGTCCTCAGTAAGCTTCATAGTGACACCATGGAGAGTTACTCTGTCATCAACCCAATTTTTGAAGAATGCAGTAGTAATGTGGGGTTTAAATCCATGCAACTACTCCAAATAACTTACCACCTTCCCTTTCTAAAGAATCTTCCATACATCATATCTAGCCTTCCAGTCTTCACAATTTTTTGGCTCTTGCTTCCGCGGTTCACCCTTCATATTGCAAAACAAACAATAGTCCAACAACGCCCAAACACTCAAGGCAGAAGAGTTTGGTAAATCCTTTAGTTAAAAATATATTAAAATCTCATTATTTTTAAATTTTTGACAATAAAATTAAAATATAAAAATTTAATATTAATTGGTAGATAGGCATCACACAATACATCTTTAAAAGTAGTTAATTGTTTAAGATATTTTATGATGGATATCTTAGCACTTATAGTTTATAATTATTCCACAATATCATAAATTTTGGGACATTGAATTATAATCCTATAAAGAGTATGGGGGATATTATATATTTTATGAGGGTCATTTTAGTTTACCCATTCTTGATAACTAGGAGGATGATAGTCACATTATATGCCATACCTCTCTAGGTTGTTATAATATCTCCTCATAGAGTATCATTATAAAATCAACAATAGTAGGATCATCACTATGAGGGGGTAAATAAAATATATCAAATTATAGGGCATCATCACATAAATCATTAGAAGCAAACCTATGATTTTTTAATTCACTAGCTAGTTTACTATGATAAATGTGAGGAAAGAAACATAACAATCATGATAATCATTTTATAAAAACTATGTGAGAAATAAAAACACATTGAATTAATTTTTAAAAATAAATATAACATGTAAATATAATATACACGTGAAGCAAAAAAGGAACATAAGCATGAGACATTAAATTAAATCAAACTAAGGCTAAATACAGTCATCATGAATCAATATAATGGAAGCCTAATAATAAGGCACAAGAAATAGTATGATTTGTATGAAAAACTAAACAAAATATAAATTATAAAATCATAATAAATCATATCTAAAATGAAAGATCAAACCCTAGAAAACCTCTAAAAATTTAAGCATACAAATAATAAAGGTATACCAGATTCTAAAATATGGATGTAATACAAAATTTGAAAGAGGAGATTATTAGAGTTTAATTAAAACATGTGAATAATATGAAATTTAAAATCAGATCTAAAAAATTAGAATCTAGCTATGAAACCCTAAGGGTAAAAGTCCAAATATATAAACATTTGAAGAAAAAAGGGTTTCACCATTTCGTTTTATATTTTATTGTATTAAGGTAAATAACTCTGAGACAACATGTTAAAACATTTGCATAAGAAAGATCTAACATATGATTATCCAAAAGAGTAAATCAAATTTACACTAGTGGATAAAAAATAGTAAACAAATAAATAATAATAATTAAATGAGTAATGATCTAAGAAAAATAGTGAAATTGATAAAATAAACAAATGTGAATAGAATCTTAGGATTATGAGAGTGCACAAATTGTCTAAAATTATTGATGAATATCTACATAAAATATGAAACCTTTAATATCATGAAGGTGGTTTCCAATATTTTGAAGGTGGAATGTAGATTTGAGAGTTATAATATAAGAACAATTTGATACATGGTACCATTATAAATTGGTACAAATGAGTAAAATCACCATTAGAAACTATGTGTCTAACATCAAAGTTCTAAGGGAAGTCATCAAAACAATCAAATAAGAATAAAGTGGAGTCCAAACAAGCAAAAGAATCAAAGAACTAGATAATGGAAAGAGTATGAAGCTAGATAATTCTATAGTGGAGGACATTGAAAAGGTCCTCAATAATTTGGTCAAATAATGAAACCTTATGCTCAAATATTTCAATATGTATTCCATAAATTATAGATTTTTATCTTTTTGTTATGTTTAAGTTGTTACTTTATTATGTATAGATATTCATTTTTCTATTTTTGGTTGTTAGATTCTTTGGGCCTCATGAATGTTTAATGTAACTAGGATGAGATCCTGTCAAAACTCACATTTTACCCTTCATAAAAAATATGAAACCTTGACTATCACTAAATGAATTCAAAACCTATCAACCTTATACCAATTTTTTCCTTAGCATATTTAACTACCAAATATACCCCTATGTTGTCATTTCTAAATATAAACACTTTTTTTGAATTATATAGTAGCTCAATCATGTACACTTGGAAAATATATATCATGGACATTCCTTCAACTTCTATACTTTTCCAACTATCAAAAGGCTTGCATACACCATCTCGTTATGCATATTTATTAACTCTTAGTCTGACCAAAATTATTTTAATGACTCAAGCCTTGGTATCATCTATCTCTATAAGTTCTAGACATGTTCCTATTTTATATCTACCTAAACACTCATGTCCTGGTCAAATACCTACATTGATGCAAGTGTCCTACCACAACACAATTGTACAATACTCTAAAGTCATCTAATATAGAAATTAATTATATTCCTATGGTAAACCTAAGTGATTTAATGTAATATATTCTCCAAAGGCATTGGTATATATACAAGGTCAATCCTTACTCATTACTCACCTAGTAAATTCTTACCTCTCACATGTAACTTTAAAAAAAAAATTAAATCAAGCACTCAAGTGAGCAAAGCTTCCATATTTTACCATATTTCCATATTAGTCATAGGTAAAACACATATATAGTTCTGAAGTAATAAAGGAACATCCCACAAGCCACATTTTCCAAGTTACAAGCTAGGTCACTCTATGTAATTTATTATCACACATTTCATCCTCATGCACACACAAGCCAAAATATAAGGGATAAGTAGATAATTTTGAGAACCTCTTCAAAGTATTGGCTATGTAAGTAGTGCTCATTAATTGAAGTAAATTTGGGAAATCTCAATACCATGTGCCCATTAACCCATTTTTCCCATAGCCATTATGAATATGAAGGACTAATTTTATATATTTGACAAGAAGTGATAGTCCATGACCCACATCTGAATGCACCAAAGTGAAGAAAACACAGAACCCAAAACCATCTAGGTGATTGCATCTAGTTTTAGTAGGTATCATGTACTTGATACCTACATCCAAGTTAATTAGAAGCATCAATGTAACCATCCTAGGTAGAGTAAAGTGTTCATGGCTACAAATGTATATTTTATAGAATCAAGTGACTGATACATAATTTGAATCCAGTCTAATTTATTCATGTTTTAGATCTAAATCTATGTTAACATCAAAACTAGCTAAGTATCTTATTTTCATTATCATTTAAATATCTATCATAGTTGTACTTTATATTTTTTGCATATCTCACCATAATAAATTTAGTATATGCTTATCTAAGTTTTTTAACTAATTTTTTGCTTTAGAGATATTCTATTAGTCTTGTGCCTTAAACTACCTCTATCCATTTTTCCCCTAGATTACCCAATCTATAATTTAGGTTTAAACATTTAGTGAACTTGATCTATGTTAATGAAAAATTCTTATTCCTTGGTTTTTAATTCATGTAGGGTTTCAACTTGATATGATTGATTTTTAGATATGAAACTTTATCCTAAGATTTTACCCTCCTATTATTACCAAGTTTTATGTTTGTATGCTTGCAAGTTTCATATTCCTTGATTGGTACACTTTGGCCTCAAAATAACTTAATGTCTAAAATTATTTAGAGTTATTTTATACTAAACTTAGTATACTCAAAAATCTCTTTTTGTTTGCTGAAATGTAGTATGGATTTTTCAATATTTATAATTTACTATTTTTAGTAAATATTGACATAAAATTAAAATAGTGTATTTATCTTGTAATTAATTTCTTGACATAGAAAGAAATAGATTCTTTTTTTATCACAATATATGATTCTTTATTTAGAATATTTTAGGGTTTTGCTTGTGAAGCATTCCACATTATTTGGCCTACTTTTTATTCATAATAGATTAAATTTAAAAGTCCTTATGTTTTTTTCATAATTATGTTGACATAGATAAAAACATTTTTTTGTTTTCTAAAATATTATATTTATTTTACAAATTTAACATTTTACTATTTTTAGTAAACCTAGACCTATAAACCATACACTGTACTTTTGTTTCCCTATTTTTATGGGTTTAAACTATTTCCTATTTTTATTAAAAAAACATGTTTGGAATTATAAATTTCTCATCCAATTACTTTATATTGATTTCTCTTCACTTGGCACATTGTGGTCAACCTTTCCCTTTGGTCTCAAAACCCTAGTTAACTTAGGGTTTCTTGATTTACTATTTTATGAATCTTGATTTCAAAGTGTCAAATTTTTAAAAATAATAATTTCCCCTTTTATACAAACATCCTTTATATGGATATATCTCTTAGATACTAAATTTTACAGTACATCATGGTAGTTTTTAAATTTTATGTTTCATGTATGAAGAAATAAATTAAAATGAGTAACCAACTTGATAAATATAATGAGAGGGTTTAAAAACAAAATAAAAATTTCAACCCTCTTTACAAATCCTATTATAATATTATCTAGCCTCTTTCTCTTAACCCTAAGGATGGTGATAGCTACCATCCCTCTAACTGGGTCCATGCTATCACTCCTTAAAGGGGTAATGTATATGGTGTATGTATGCATGTTCAAACTGAGGTACCTAGGGTTTGTGTTTTTTAATACTTGAAATATCAATTCATATTTATGAGAAAATCAATATAAGAGTGACAAAATAATTTAAGTTCAAAGATCACATTATTGGAAAATCACATCACATACCTACATAATCTAACACATGGTAATGTTAATCATATTTTTGCATCCTCATCTACCAATGTTGTGTTGAACAAGGTTTCCCATTCAAATGAAGAGATATAATAGAATACATATAAAATAAATGATTCAAAAAGTGATCAAAAGGCTATTAAAAGTCCAAGTGAAATCCTAAGAGAAATTATTTGATACAAAGTGTTAAAATTACATCCTCCACATCCTATAATTAAATTTAAATACCACAGTGCATATCATAGAATGCATGGGCATCATATAGATTGTTGCTTTGCATTAAAGAACAAAATACAAAGTCACAAAGATAGTGGTGATCATATCATTGATACATAAACCAAGAACATTAACCATATTATGAGTACCTCTCCTAAACCACATATACCAAAATAGCAAATGTAGTCACCAAAGAAAAACTTAGAGTAAAAATAGTTGAAAATATCAACTTAGAGAAATAAAAGGTTTAAAAAGACAAATCAGATCAATAAAAAGATACAAGTTTACCTCTCAATAATGATACTTAGTTTTCCGAATAGTATGTTTTTATAAATAAATATTTACAAAAATTTGGATATCATGGTCAAGGATTGGGAAAACATTCCCAAGGCATCACTAATTATATTTTCACATAGGATAAAAATGATAATCAAGGCTTGTGACATATGGAAATACTAATGAATATCATTCAAAGATACATTTGATGAATGCAAAAGAGAAAGAACTTAAAAATGATAAAAAGTCAAAGAATAAAGAAAGAATACAAAATATATCATCAAAAAATGATCAATGGGAACATAAAATATTTAAACTAGGATTTATAACAAGAGAATTCAAAAATCAAGAGACAATTAAAAAATCTATGATTCTAAATGTGGTTACAAAATAGGAACTGCAAGCCTTTCTTCAAATCAATCCAAATTTATAGCTCATATAGATGGTAAATAATATTCAAATGAATGGTTTAACAAACTATGTTCTAATACACTTAGTAAAAAAGCACATAATATATTCATACTTATAGACCTAGTACCTATCAATTAAATCCATCACTAGAAAATGAGAAACCAAATGCAAATAAATGCATACCAAAGATAAAAAGTAAAAACTTACCAAATGAGCATGATACACTTTTTACTTCTGTTATACACACCTATGACACATTTAATTCAATAAATTTTATTCATTTACCACTAATCTAAGATTCTCATCATCCTCTTGAAATAATTTAGTAACTTAAAAAATTTCTAAATATTCTAAAATACAAAAAAATAAAAATAAAAAATCCAAAAATATTTTCAATATTTACATGTTTTATTAGCTCTTTGGCATATATGTTTATGGTTCCATGTTGGTTGATAGCATATCAGTTATTTATATATACAAATATTTCATGCATCTTCTGAGTGTGATACAAACATTCACAGATACATGATAATTGCACTTTCAGATGTTGGTCCTTTCCTCTACTCATGTCATGTGGACATTATGGGAATCTAATTTTTTTCATCATGATACACCTAGGTTATATTATTTTATCATCATTTTCCATTGTCATGTTTAATATTATGTACTTACATATGCTTTTATCCATGCTTATATCTCTCATAGTCTAATTTGTATGCTTTGTACTTAACATTTTTTTCTAATACATATTATCCATGGGATATTATGATATGTTTTTCTTATTTCTTATTGTCTTTGTTTTATTTTTTTCACTTTCTTTAGTGTGTTCCTTGCTTAATATTATCATGCATTTTATTACTTATTCAATCATTTGAATATGCTCCATTGATTATGGGCCCCATGCCTATGGTTTCTTATTATCACATTTGTATATGTCATGATTTTTTTTATGTGGACATTTGAATATGTCATTCCTTACTTTATGAATTTGACTAACCCATGTCCCTTTGATTGTGTATAATTTAAACATGCACCTTGTTTTGGGTCTCCTTAGACCATTATCCTTTAATTTGATTTCAAGTGCTCTTATGTGTGTGCTTAATTTCATGTTGAGCTTATATTGTTACTATATAGACATTTTCATGCTTTACATCATTTATATTAAAACTTGATGTGATTACATTCTTTGTGGTTTAATGATATATCTAAATAAACATGTTTATTCTCTATTATACGTGGTTTGTACATAGATTATTCATATATCTTATCCTTTTTAGGTAAGGTGACTACCCTTTTATACTTCACCTCACCTCAAAAATGGGGGCATATTAGTAGGGGCATTCCATAGATACATGGCATCCGCATTTTCATAGTTCATCAGATTTAGATACAATGGGGGCATGCTTTAAAAACATGTTCTTATTTAATCCTAAAATATAGATATGCATTATCTAAGGTTAAATGGGTAGAGATAACCTAAGGCATAAGGATGGTAGATTATCTCTAAAGTAAGACAATTATTTGTGAATCTTAGATAGAACATTTACTAAATTTATTATGCTAAGATGCTAAAGATAAAAAAATATAACTATGAAAAATATAGAAATGATAATGAAAATAAGATACTTAACTAGTTCTTATGATAATATAAGTTTTTATTTAGAACAAGAAGAAAGTAGAGTAGATATGGATTCTAGATGAATCATTTTATTCTATAAATTATACCTTTGTAGCTACAGACACTTGTGCTGACCCAAGATGGTTATGTTGATGTAAATATCTAACATAGACATAGGTATATAGTATATAATACTTATTGAAACTATATGCTACCATTTGGATGATTTTTAGTTATGTTTTTCCTTGATTTGGTGTATTCAGATCTAGGTCATGGACTTTCACTCCTTATCAAATAGTAAAACCTTGGTTCTTCATCTTCATAGTGGTTATAGTAAAATTGGGTTAGTAATCACATGGTATCAAAATACCCCAAATAACCCTCTATCAATGAGAATTTCTTACATAGCCAATACACTAAAGAGGGTATATGACATATGTAATTAAGCCTTACATGTTGGCTTATGTGTGAATCATGAAATATGTGATAAATAAGTACCACATTCACCTAGCTTGTAACTTGGAAAATGTGTCTCATGGAATGATCCTTTAGTACTTAAAACCTATAGATGTGTTATACCTATGACTTGAATGCTTGATTGAGTGATTTTTATAAGTTTCCTTGGTATTTTGTAGGTGTGTGTTAGGCTCAAAATAAATATAGGTTAATCTTGTATTTATACCAATCCCTTTGGATAATATATTATATTAAATCACTTAGGTTAACCTATAATATATGGTTCATTTTTAAATTTGATGTATTTATAGCATTGGACGCTTGAATTAAGATAGGGAACTTGAATTGGCATAGGCATCTAACTGGAACATAAGCATCTAGGTAGTTAAAAAATAGGCATAGGTCTAAAACTTATAGAGGTAGAAGATAGTTAGGTTTATAATAATTTAGGAAATATATAAGGCATGATTCATCATAATATTATTTTGGGGACTAATAGATATGTAATTAGGCACAAATATATAGTGTATGTGAGACTTCTAATAGTGGAAAAGGTATATTAGTTGAAGGTACATCCATGATATGTATTTTCCAAGTGTAAAATATTGAGGTGATATATAATTCATAATTAGTTTCTATATCCCCCCCTTTACTCTAGTAATGAAATTGTTGGTTTAAATGTGGATAAATATGTACCTAGGATGTGTATAACACACCTTGATTTTTCTTGAGTCCAACTTAAGTGCTTTACTAGTGACTGAATTGAAACCAATAACATCTTACGATATATAATCAATGCATATAATATGAAATTGAAAAGCATGAAATGATTGAAATTGAAAGATATTGATGTTTAGGAGCACACCTGTGTATCAATGCAAATGTCATACCTTTTTATAATTTGAGTTGAAAAGATATATCATTATAAATCGTTAGACTTGAGATTAGCATAAATATAAAATTTGTAAAGTGCATATATCTAAAGAAATATATATCTATTTGAGGACACATACCCCCAACCTTGGATAAAATATTAGTTACCATCTTAAAATTAAGATTAGCTCAACCATGCAACCCAATCATACTTATAACCTAGTGAGTATGAGTGAACCAAGTTAACTCACACTATAAATCTAGTGAGGCTAGATGATGTAATCAAGTTTAATCTATAAAATTGGAATGATTGATTTATTTAATCACCTCAACCATACCAAAAGTGAACCAACTAATGTAGTAGATGATCTCAATATAGTTTATAAAAGTCTAATCTAGGGTAATGATAGTCCCTAAAATTTTTTTAGAATATAAAACTATTTTTTTTAAAATTTAGATGCCCTTTGCATAAAATATTCACATTATATATGTCTAATGCTAAAACTATGTATAAAAATGGTATTGATGTCTATAATTACACCAAAAATATGTATCTAAATCATATAACTATGACTTTAGCCAATTTGAAACTGTTTAAGTGTGGAGAACATGTTTTTAAAACATACTCCCCAATATAATCTAAAATTGAAAACTAGTGTAAGTGTGGAGAACATGTTTCCAAAACATACCTCCACTACAATTTACTTATGATAAACGGTGTGTGTATAACATGTTTATAAAATATGTCCCCACTATAATTTGAGACTAAAAAGTGGTATAAGTGTGGAAAATATGTTTCCAAAACATGCCCCTACTACAATTTAAATCTTAGAACTAGTGTAAGTGTGGAGAACATGTTTCAAAAACATGCCCCCACTATAATTTGAAAGTGGTGTAAGTATGTAAAATATGTTTCCAAAAAATGCCCCCACTATATATGGATAAATCTAAAAATTGATATAAGTGCCAATGTAGAGAAAATATTTACAAAACATTGCCTCACTATAATATGGGAATGTTACATATTTAATGAGTGTGGATAACATGTTTCCAAAATATGCCCCTAGTGAATCTAAAAATGTGACAAATGTTGAGAAAATGTTTTCATAACATTATCACCATTACAATATGAATATATGAAGTAATTTAGAATTCATGCCTCTATGGCATGCCACCCTTTTTTGAGGTGAGAAAAATTAGAAACCTATAGTTACCTTATCTTAAAAGGATAAAATAACCATGTAAATTGTGAATTTACCATGTATCATATAAAGATAACATGTATAGGTAGATATATCATTGAATCATAAATAATATTATCACACCAAGTCCTAAGATGGATGATGTAGGTTATGGAAACAACTAGATATCTATGGTATAAGCTCAAAAAACAATTAAGCACACAAATAATAGAAATCAAAATAAAATCAAAAGACAAAGGTCCAAGGAGATTGAAAACAAGGGGAATGTTAAAATGCCACACAATCAAATGGATATGACTTAGTCAAATGTCCACAAATCAATAAATGACATATGTAAATGTCAACATACAAAAAACAATATCATATTCAAATGACAAAAATGAAAACAAAGGCATAAGGTCTACAAATAATGGATAATATTCAAATTCTAAAATAATAAATACAATATAAAGGCAATACACTCAAACAAATTCATAAATTAAATCATAATAAACAATCATAAACATAACATACTATTCTATGGGTCATATGTGTTAGCAAAAAATGTTAAGTACCTAACATATCAAGTATAGTATAAAAGATATAAGCATGGATAAAGGAATGTGTAAGTAAATATATGAGATCAAACATGATAATGTAAAGTGACCATATAATGATATAACTAGGATATATCATTATCATAGAGATAGATGTCTCAAACATCTTGGTAATGTGAGTAGATGGAAAACCCAACATATAAAAGTGCATAAATCATGTATCTATGAATACCCAAATCACAATAAAAATATGTGTGAAACATGTGTTTATATATAAAATATTGTTATGCCATATACTAACATGGAACCAACAACATGTATACCAAGGAACTAATAGGATATGTAAATGCTATTTTTTTTTGGGCTTGTCAAGTTTTTTTATTTTTATTTTTTGGGTATTTTTGGAATATGTCAAGTGATATATTTACCCAAGTGCATGATGTTCATTTTAATTTTTATAGGTTTTCATTCAAGTGTATATAGGTCGTACACACCTTTTCCTAATTTTTCTATAATGGTAAATGGTCCCAACCAATTTGGTTTGATATTTCCCTTGTATTTTTATACATTGGTGTTCTTTTGATTTTCTTTTAATACTAGGTCACCCACAACAAAGTCACATGGTGAAACCTTTTACTAGATGTGTGCTTAATGTGATCTTGACAAACCCATAAGTGTTAAATATATTTTCTATATTATTCAATCAATTATTCTAATTGATGGAATCTATTTTCATAATATTCATTATATTTTATAATATATTTGAGAGAGACACAGAGAGAAGGTATATCAAGTTCAATATATAAAAATGAATCTATACCATAAACCAAATAATAAGGTGTAACTTGAGTAGGTGTGAAAATATTAGAGTGATATGGCCATAAATCATACACCATCTATTGGTGCCCATATGAACTGTATCATTCAATTATTTGTCCATGTGTTTTGATAATGGTTTTATTTGTTACATGTTATTAGACATTACCCTATGGATAGTAAGGTATATAAAAGGTATGTTTTATTTTTTATTTAATATAAAAATGTTTGACTATATTATTTTTGAATGATGATTTATTTTTATAAATAATAGTTGAAGGTATGCCAAAATGGGAAATAATATTGCACATCAAAAACTTTAATATGTCATCCCCTATAGTAAATTCAAGTGGGATTGCCTCCATACATTTTTAAAAATAGTCTATAGTTGTGATTATGAACTTGTGTCCACCAATGAACACTATATTGTATTTACAATCAAATCAAATCCCTAAAAATATAAAGGACAAGGTGATACAATTGGTTGTAACTCATGAGATGGTGCATGGTTCAAATTTTTGTATTTATAGAAATGTAAACATAATTTGGCATGTTTAACACATTCTTTTTCCATTGTAGGGAAATAATAACTTTGACATAACATTTTTTGGGACATGGTGTTTACACTAGAATGTCCACTACACTCACTATCATGCATTTCTAATAATGTAGTATGTGTCTCATTTATGCTTAAGCATTAAAGGAGGTGTCCATAAAAACCCCATTTGAGTAAATCATTCCCAATATTAACATAAAAATTTGATTCTTGTTGTAATTTACATTTATCATTCCATGTGATTTGGTTTGGTATATAAGCTCAGTAAAGGAAATTATAAATATCACTGTAACATTCTATGTTCATATAATGAAACATCAAGAATGGTTAATGAATCCATTTTGTCATAATAAACTTAAGGATTATGTAACTGGTGTATGGTAAATGTTATATGATCATCATTGATACCAACGATCATCAAGTATATTGCATTATCCATTGCATCTACATGGTAGATATCATTATGGGGGACACTATCAATAGAAAATGTATCAAATGTTTCTTTTAGTATGTCCACCATTTATTTATATGGTAGAATATGTTATTCTTTATTTTGTTAATGATTGGTAACTTTATTAATGATCAATTTATAATCACCAAAGACTTGAATGTCCTTGATATGAATCTTTTGTGCTATTGACAACCTGATTATCAAGACTTCATATTCTACTATATTATTGGTGCAAGAAAAGATTAATATGTAAGAGAAAGGTATTTTCCCTCATCAGTTAAAAATATATTAGGGTTATTAATTCACCATTGTAAATAAATGAGTAATATTTAATCACTCATAGTAGATAGTAGAAAATAATATACATGAGTAAATTGTCATTACTCACCATAGGAAACCATAAGTAGGTTAATATGGGAAAAATAAATATCCTATGTAATATTTGTTAGATAGGTGGTTGACAGAATAATTTATATTTTGTATTGTTATTACTCTCATATGATTTTGGGAGTATTTTTATCGTAACCAATATTCTATTACCATCACACTTCTATGTATAAATCAAAAGCTACTATAAACATTTAATGGTTGAATGGAATGGAATGAATACAAATTTATTCATCTTCAAAATCTAGTATTAGAGATTTTAAATGATCTCTAATCATGTTAGAAGAAGCTGGTACACTCCTACTTAAATTCAAAGTCTTATATAATAGAGATAGAAGAAAGGTTGTACTAGGTGCAATAGAGATTTTTTTTTAAATAGCAAAGAAAATGTTGCATCAAATCTCCAAGGGAGTTGATATATTGTAAATTAATATTTAATTTGCATATCAAATGTCTCATAAACATAAAAGGAAACATATTTCTTCCTCTAAGGCATCTGCAAATGTATTATAACCATTTAGTGTTGTATATTTGATATTGGTGATTCGATAAGGATTAATCTGGTATTTGGTGGTGTTCATCTTCCCATCAAGAGAAAATCTACCATTTGGAAACTTTCCTAGTGAATAAATATGCACAACAAAATCTTGGTGAGTTGGAGGAGATCCTTGAGAAGCTGTATATAACATTGGGCACTCAACATATAAAGGTAACCCTAAATAAAATAGAGTTTGATTTATTTTTATTTTTTAAATAGTGACTTTATCAGATAAAATTAGAATCTTGGAAGGTACAAACAAGCTTGCCAAAGCTAACCGAGTGACTATCTAAGATGGCTCTAAGTCTTGAGAGGAAGACAGGTAATAGGTTTGACCCCCTCTTTGAATTATGTTTTTGGCTTAAAATGTCATCAAGATAAATTATAAATACAACTCATTGTATTTACATTAAAGATAAGGTCCATAGAACATTTGGAAACCACTTTCAATATCAAAAGGGAGGTCACATATTCAAGCTTGAGACAAAGTTTTTTATTTTATTTTATGGTTATATTAGCAACCCCTCAAATTTTAATAAGCCTACTAAAAATAGTTATAAATAACTAATTTAGTAGATAAAATCATAAAAAAAAAATTCAAAACTTTTTATTAAGAAAAAGAGAAAAGGATAAATTAAAAAAAAAAGTTTTTTTTTGCCAAAAGAGGCTAAAAAGCCCAAACTCAAATTTTCATTTTAAAAAAAAATGAGTAAAAATTTAATTTTTCACATCTTATAATTTTTTTAAAAGATTATCTTTTAATAAATTTTAATTTTATTATATTGCACAAAAGAACATGAGTTTTTAAACTCAACATAGTGTTTAGTCATAACTATGCCTCTGACTCATGTTTACAAGTAATGCCATCATGATTGAGTTATTGCATACAACACCTAAGATATCTACAATAATGACATCTAGGAATTATCCATTTAAATCATTAGAGAGAAATGAGGCACATATACTCATAGCCTTCCCTTAATTTACCCATTCATTACAATTGAAAGGTGTAAATCATGACAGGTGGAATTTCCATGTATATAAAAAAGTTACACGTGCATATGTAAAAATAAATCTAAGCATATGTTAGTGATTGGATGAACCCTTTTTAGGACTATCTAAGTACCAAGTATTAGACTCTTTCGTGTATGGTTATTCCTCTTTCTCATACTACTAGGGATATAAAAAGGGTGAGCTTCTTCTTTATACTGATGGGTATAAAGGAATAATGTGTAGAAAGAAAGGTTTGGTATATCAATATGATGGTATATAGAAATGGATACCTATATACCTAGAGTAATAATGAACCAATCCATCACCCATAGTCTTGATAATGACTGCACAAGATCTGAAATTCTTTTTGTCAGATTCATATCTCGTCAAAGGTGACAACTACCTTGATTGGAAGACAAATCTCAAAACTCAACTGGAGTTTAAATAAATTTGGTCTGTAGTAGATGTCTCATATACTTGACATGAAATAGACATTGATCAATAACATAATTTTGATAAATCCAACCAAAAGACTAAGTTGATAATCATGTTCGGAGCATCAAATCAATTTCAACCACACGTTTTTGAAGCCAAAATAGCTAAGGAATATTGGGATGACCTCCAAACTATATATGAGGCCAAAAATGAGATTATTATTATGAATCTACAAATTCAACTCCACTCTCTCAAATTTACATAAGGAGAAATAGTGGAGGACTTTTTAAAATATATTACAATGCTGAGGGCATCACTTCAATCCTTGGGTGGGATAGTTTTAGATGACTCTAGTTTACCTATTGTATTGAGAGCACTACTACCCTCATACAAGATTTTTTTGACGACTTTGACTATCACAAAACAAAAACCAAGTTTTGAAAAACTAGTAAATATGTTGTAATAATAAGATTCTTTCAATACTCATGACAAACAAGAAGAACATTTATGGGATTCTTATCAACAAAAAGGCAAGAAATCGGTCAAAACTTCATCAAAACATAATCCAAGGTAGAATTCACAAGGAGGAAAATCATAGAAACAATGTCTTATTTGTGGTCATTAGGGACATGAACTAAAAGATTATTGCTATAATACCTTAAAAATATCTTCTAGTGGTCAAAAATTGACTAACCAACAATCATCCCTTGGCTCATTCAATAAGCCACAAGGACATAAAAATGGGACTTGGGAGAAGAAATCAAAGCAATAAGGTAATATTGTCAAATAGGAAGAACATGATGATGAAGATCACTTCTTATACTCTATACATCTCCATGATGAATCCACATCACAAAATGACATATGGTATGTTAGATTAACACATGACAGGTAATAGAAAGAGAAAATATTATTTTTTCACTTTTAAGGACACACCCAACAAAATTCATGTTTCTTTGGGTGATGATTCCTCATTTAGTGTGTAAGCAATTAGCAACATTGCCTTACTTCTAGGCACATAAACATGTAAAATCATATCTATTACTTATGTACTTGGTTTAACCAAAAACTTGTTGTCAGTGAGTCAACTCTTAGACCATAATGTGAAGATTGACTTTGACTATATAGGTGAAAAGAAATAATGTTTGATCAGAGACAAATCTAGAAAATCCAAAATTGTTACATGAGCATCCAATATGAATAGTATGTTTTAGCTTGATTTAATTTAGAAAAATAATCAAGCACTCATAATAAAGGACAAAGACTCGACATAATTATGGCATAAAAGATTTGGCCACATCAGTTCTCAATATCTCAACACACTCCACCACTACAACATGGTAAGAAGTTTACTACCTCTTAGAAAGGGTACAAATAAATGTCATGATCTCTTAGTAGGTAAGAAACATAGAGTTCCATTTTAAAAAAGTACCAATAGATCCAATGGTAAACTTGATCTAGTTCACACCGATCTATGTGGACCAATGACACCTAGCCATTTTAGATTTAAGAACTTCATGCATTTTATTGATGATTATTTCTATAAAATGTGGGTCTACTATTTGAAAACAAATATTCAAGTGTTTGAAAATTTTAATCAATTCAAAGTGGCTATTGAAACAAAATTTGGACAAAAAATCAAGGCCCTATTCTTAGATCATGGGGGAGGGGAAATTCACTAGCAATGAGTTTAAACATTTTTTGCAATAAAATGGCATTCATCATCAAATGACAGCTCTACATACACCATAACAAAATTTAGTTGTTTAACAAATGAATTATACTATTGTAGAAATGTTGCAATGTATTATACATGATTTAGGATTGACAAAGGCATTCTAGGTAGAAGATATCAAAACTATTGTATATTTACTCAATAGAATACCCAATGTAACTCTTGATGGAGTAGCTCCACATGAAGCCTTGATAGGGAAAAATCTATATTTAGCACATCTTCAAGGTTTTGGATGCAAGTCAAGTATGTACATTCCCAAATTGGAATGAATGAAACTTTATATGAAATCCAAAAAATATGTGTTCTTAGGGTATAGTGAAGAAGCACTTGCCTATCGACTCATGGATGTAAAAAATAGACAAATCTATACTAGTAGGGATGTTGAGTTATTTGAAAATAAATAATTATAAGATCCTTCGACAAGTGTAGCTGATAAGCAAATCAATCCTATATAAAATATTGAACATGGTAATATCCTAGATGAATATTGTAATGTTGATGGAAATAATGGTACAACTCTACCACCCATAAGAACTACTCAATGTATGCCTAAATGGTATACAAATACACTAAAAGATGTGAAATTTAATTTTGTTTCAAAAGCATCCACAAATAGATCAAGGAATTTTAGTATGGCTCATGGTGAGGTCAATTTAGACATAATTACAATTGTTGAATCTATCAAACCCTTTACAGTTCAGGAATCCCTATAGGTGAAACCTTGGAAAGATGTTATGGATGTATAATATAATTCATTGATGAAAAATAAAAAATGGTAGATTATATATCTTCCACCAGGGAATAATCCAATCAAATAAAAATGTATATTCAAAGTGAAGTACAAAGAATATGGTAATCTCAACAAGCATAAGGTAAGACTAGTTATAAATGAATCTGCTCAAAAATAAGGCATTGATTATGAGGAGACATTTACTCCTAAAACAAAGATCAAAACTATCAGGATGAATTTTGCTCTAGATATATATTTTGGTTATAAATTCCATCAAATGGATGTAAAAAGTGCCTTCCTTAATGGGGAATTATATGAAGAAGTCTACATTACTCAACCAAAAGGTTTTGTCAAATCTATAAAAGAAGATAAAGTTTGTATACTTGCCAAATCACTATATGATCTTAAACAGGCTCCCAAGACATGGTATATCAAGATTGATGAGCATCTCATAAAACAAGGATTCAAAATAAGTCCATATAATCCTAATCTATACCTCAAATAGAAAGGGTAGGAGATAGTAATTGTTGTTGTATATGTCAATGATCTAGTCATCACTGGTAGTTTAGTGAAGATGACTGAATAAATAAAGAAAGATCTAAATTGATCATTCAACATGATAGTTCTCAAGATTCTACATTATTTTCTTGGATTAAAATTTTGGCAAAGAAAAAGTCACATTTTGTATTTTAGTTCAAATATTCTAGGATAGCACTCAATAAATTTCACATGATAGATAGAAAACCAATTGTCACACCTATGGAGATAAAACTTTAGTTGTCTTGAGTAGATCCATCACCACAAGTAGATACAACTCTATATCTATAGTTGATGGGAGTCTCATTTACTTGACCTACACTAGGATAGACATCATCTAAGTTACCATTTATCCCTCAAGGTTCATGCAATAACCTAATATCAGTCACTAAAAGGTAGCAAATTGAGTATTGAGGTACATAAGAAGAACTATGGATTTTGGCCTAGAATATAAGAAGAATGATAAATTATTCTTGAAAATATACTTAGACTCAAATCATGATGAAAACTTTGATGACAAGAAATCCACTTCAAGACTCGTATTCTTTTTGGGATCTAGAATGATATCATGGGGGATTAAGAAATAAAATTATGTTTCAAGGTCCTCCATAGAATCATAATATTGAACCATAGGAGGAGATGTATTTGAAGCAATTTGGCTCACACATTTACTTTAATTATTTAAACTATTATAGAATCAACCAACAATTCTTCATGTAGATGATGAAGGAGTAGTGAAGATTGTTTGTAATATTGTATTTCATGAACACACTAAACACATTGAGGTGTAAGTTTATTTTGTATGTAATAAAAAAAGCATCATGTCTATAAATCAATGTTGGCTTAGAGAATATAGAGCATAAATACACTTCCAATTGGGAATAAATTTGTTAATCATGAGCATGGCCAATATGCAGATCCACTAGACCCAATTAGGGGATCATTTATCATAATACACCATTTTAAGAAGGGTTCTAAAGCCTCTAGTCTAAAAAAATCATTAAAAAAACCTAAAATATTCTTAAGGTTTAATATGTTCACTCTATTCTAATTAAAAAAAATCTAATCTAGTGCACACCAAATCTTGTGGCACAAAATGGTGGTTAAAAACAAAACAAATAAAACTAAACATGCATAGAGGACATCTACTCATGTCAATGTATATGAAATCCTAATGCATGGAAGAGACACACAATTGTATTATCTATCTACTCTTACAAAGGAGAAATAAAGTTAGGAATACTTACCTTTGAAGATGAACCTATTGAGCCTCAATCTATCCCTTAGCCAAGGTGCTTCTTAAGATATTATTGTGGTATGTAAGGATAACAAATACAAGTAAACTCTAGGCTACACAACCTATCTATGCATCTAAAAGAATTCTCCACAAGACAAGATTCATATCTCTAAAGAAAGTATGGAACCCTAACCTTTATTCTTCAAGTAGAATTATCAATAAGCAAATGTTCATTTTCACTTATTCTTCTTCACTTCTATTATTGAAAATGGTTAAAAATGAACTTATATATATATAGGTAGATCATGTCCTAAATCTTCCCAAAAACATTAGATGTATAGGGTCAACCCAATTAACCTTGTAGGTTTTTAGGGATAATTCAGTAGTTCTGAGCTAGGTCAATCAAAAGGCTAACAAGCTCAAAGAGTGAAAAATACCCATAGACTATATAGGGTCAACCCAATTAACCTATTATAGTTGACTATCCAAAAGGGAATTAAATCAATAAATGAGGGGATCAAACATGGAAAATGAATGGAATGGGTATGACTAAGAATAATAAGCTTAGGTTAAATGGTTTTAGGAGATAAGTGTGTATATGGAAAGTGGAAAAAGGGACAAAAATATTATGAAGCACTAATGGTTTGCCCACCCCTTTCCCAATGCACCCCTTAAGGTATGCACTCAAAGAGATTGAGACTTGATGGGTTCTTACAAGATATAAATTACTAATAAGTGATAAACGTTTAAAAATAGCATTTGTATAGATCTACCCAACTTAAAGCTCATCACATGTCATGTAAGTACATCATGGGATGGTGATTTGGGATAGAATATAATAACACACAACACTGATGCTAATGTAAATTATAGTAAGCAATAAGTAAGATAAATAAAAGGACATAATTGAAAAACACATACCTTCACTTACCTTAGTGTTGACGCTGGAAAGTGCACCCAGTTGGTAGGAAAATGGATTCCTACCCTCTCCCTGCAACATGAAAACCCCTCTCTCACCTGTGGGACAGTGAAGCAGGAGAGGAGAGTCTCTAGATATGGGCTAGTTCACTCTCATGTATCTTGTTTGTTTCAGGCAGTGCAAAATATAGATATATAGATATATTGAGGGGATGAAAAGGGAGAGAGAAAATGCATAAAAATAAATAGCCTACTCTAAAGAGGTGATACACCAAAATAAAGGGTTGACCTTCCAAATCCACTCTCAGAATCAAGAAAATGCAACATACGTACACTGAGACTCGGCAAAAAAGACCAGGTTGCTGGAATGACAGGGAGGTTCTAATGAAAGATAAAAGAAATAGGGACTCATCAAGATGCTGTGGAATGCATACTGTAAGTGACCTCCTCTGTTTCTGTACCCCAGATAGAACTCTTCCCCTGTAAGCTGTAAATTGACATTCTGTAGATAGCTGGTACATCAATATTTAAAACCTGTGAGAGCATTTAAATGGAAATGAGTGAACACAAATTAAACACACAAAACATACACAGGGTATCCATCCAAGGAAGAGGTAAAAACTATATTTATTGATTCAGGTGGAGAAATTGCAGAGCTGTGCTCTTTACAAAAGTGTCAGAAGATCTTGATAAATGACCAAGTCTGTGTATTTATATGGAAATTGGTAGCCTTAGTCTTCATTGGGAAGAGAGAAAACACTATTGATGATGTCATAAGTCTGCCAAGACCATGCCTAATGCCTCATTTTGTGTGTTGATGCTCTCCTTGTTTTGCATGCTGATCTACTCTGGCAGCTGGGCAGGTCTTTTTTTGGTGTTTTGTAGGTCCTTTTTGCTTCTTGCTGTAATGGGCAGCCATTTTGCCACCCGCTACGTGGGCAGCCATTTTTGTTTCCCGCTACGTGGGCGGCTATTTTTCATTTACCACCGTGGGTGGGGGTTTTCCATTTCCCACTTTGGGTGGGGGTTTCTCGTTCACCACCTGTGGGTAGGGTTTTCTCCTTTGCCGCCATGGGCGGGCTTTTGATTTTCCCCACTGTGGGAAGGCTTTTCTTTTTCCCCACTGTGGGGTGCGGGTTCCATTTTCACCACCTTCGAGTGGCCGTTTTGTTTTCTGCCGCTTGTGGCAGGTGCTGGGCGTTCACCACCCATGGCGGGCTTCTATCGTCTGCCACCCTCAGGAGGCCTTCAGCCATCTGCCACTTGCTGGCAGCATTTGGCTGTCCAACGCCCTTGGGCGACCTTCGGCCATCCGCCACCTGCTGGCGGCCTTTGGGCTACCTTTGGCCATTGGCCAGTCAACAAACTGGTGACTCACAGGATAAGCGTGCCTACTATGCTTAGGACCCAGTTGCCTCTAAATATCCATTGGGTGCAGAGTCGGATGGTGACTTTGAAGAGAGTTCACAATAGCCTTCGAGATCCCAAAATCAAATACATAGAATTTACCCCCAAACAAAGGGAAACACACAAAGTTAAAAAAACAACTAACTGTGTAAACTGCACTTAGGGAAAATAGGGAAAATTATGTACAGTCAAACCAAAATTCAGTGGCAATGCTTCAAATGTATCCCATTGACTAGGATACGCAATTCTTCACCATCCAACCTGGAGAGCTGGAATGCGTTATGCTACTTGCACTGAGTAATCATGTAAAGACTGCTAAGAGGGCGTCAAATTTTGCATGTTTTCTGGGCTTAGCTCTATCTTCGTCCCATTTTAGGACAATGTCTCCTTTGACAAAACTTTTTGACAAAGATCTCTTGTCAAAATGTCTTTTCACCTGCTGTTGGTGACTGATCATAGAGACCATGGCCCGATTCCTTACCTCCTGGAGCTCCATTAGTTCACACAATCTGACCTCCATGTTGCTTCCTTCTTCTAGCTGTAGCTGATGAGTGAGGTCCAGTGCTGGAAATTCGAGTGAGATAAGAAGCCTTGTTTCCCTTCCATACACAAGTGTATATGGAGAATTTTTTATTGATCTCTTTAGAGTGATTTGATCAGCCCATAGAGCTATTTTTAACTTGGCATGCCAAGTTTTCTGATTTTCTTCCATGGTCCTTTTTATAATCCTGATCAGATTTTTGTTAGTGGACTCAGCCAGCCCATTCCCCTGCAGGTAGTCATTTGACAAAGTGTTGAGGTATATACCATACCTTAGCACCCATTCACTAGTTTTGGTTCCCAAAAAAGCCAAGGTGTTGTCTGAGATTATGGTGGCTGGGACCCCAAACCTTGTCACTAAATCCTCATAGAAATCCAGAACTGCACTCTCATTTGCTTCCTTCAAAGGAATGGCTTCCACCCCTAGTGAAATAATCTGTAGCAGTCAAGACCCATTTGTGTCCAGCACTGGAGGGAGGATTGATCATCCCTATGAAATCTAGGCCCCACTGCATGAATGGTTGTTCAACTTGAATGGGCTGTAGGGGCATGGCAGCTAATCATTGCTTTCCGTCAAAGAGTCCACACTTCTGGCACTTTCTTACCCAGGCATGGGTATCCTTAAAGAGAGTGGGCTAGAAATAGCCAGATCTCGTTATTTTTGCTATTGTGGTCTTAGGGGAAAAATGGCTGCCTATTGGCCCATCGTGAAACTCAACCAATACCTTGTCAGCCTGACTGGAGTCAATGCATCTCAGGAGAACCCTAGAGAGATCCTTCCTAAATAATACTCCATCAATCAAAACATAGGGAAGGGACTAAAGTTTAAAATACCTTCTTCCAGCCCTACCGAGACCCTGTGGACATTCACCTGTAAAGAGGAAACGCCTCATGTCCAACATCCAATCTCTTATGATAGTTGGTTCTTTTGCAGTGGTTGCATCATGGATTAGCAAGCTGTCTTCACCCTTTTGTCTCAAATCTATAGCTAGTTATTCACACAGGGCCCTTCCTCTTACCAACTTAGTGATTTTGATGTCTATATCATACTCCATCACTTTGGTGATCCATCCCACTCTTTTCTCGTTTAAGTCTCGATTGGTCAAGAAATCCTTGACACCAGGATGTGGAACCATGAGATGGATCTTGCTGTTTGACAACATATGCCTAAATTTCTTCAGGTTGTGCACTACTGCCAGGACTTGCTTCTCTACATAAGTGTACTTGATTTCAAAGTCCTCTAACCCTTGGCTGAAGAAGGCGAGTGGTTACTCGAGGTCATCACTATTTGCTTGGGTAAGCATAGCAGGTATTACTTCTCCATTGCTGAAGGTATAGAGATTGAGGTCTTTGTTGAAGTCAGGGTTGATTAGAGTGGGAGCCTGGGTTAAAGCCTATTTGATAGCTTCAAAGTTGTCCTTTCTTGGTGTTGTCCACTTGAATTCTTCACCCTTCCTCAGCATAGAGGTTAGGGGTTTAACTATTTCAGCAAAGTTTGGAATGAACCTCTGAATGAAATTTATCCGGCCAAAGAAACTCTGAAGGCCTTTCTTGTGCTTTGGTAGGGACATCTCCAAGATGGAGTGGACTCTCTCAGGGTCAATAGACAAACCTTCCTTAGACACAATGTGGCCAAGAAGTTTCCCCTCATAAACCACAAATACACATTTCTTTAGATTTAGGGAGATGCCAAATTCCCTACACCTCTCAAAAATTTGCCTGAGGTGCTTCATATGCTGTCTCGCCTCCTTGGAGAAAACCGTTATATCATCGAGGTACACCAGCACGTTCTTATTTATCAAACCACTGAAAGCCATGTCCATGGCTTGCTGAAAAGTAGCACCAGCATTAGATAGCCCAAAAGGAATCTTTTGGTAGGTGAACGTTCCCCATTTAGTGGTGAAGGCTATTTTGTATTGGTCGCAGCCTCACACCAAAACCTGATTATATCTTGAATAATTGTCTAGGAGGGAGAAACATTTAGAACCAGTTACCTTTTGGAGAATCTACTCCATGTTTGGGAGGGGATAATGATCCTTTAAAGAGACTTTATTAAGGTCTCTAAAGTCGATGCACAGCCTGATCTCTCCATTTTGCTTTCTAACTGGAACCAAATTGGCTAACCATGAGGAATGTTTGATCAGAAAAATAATGCCAAACTCAATCAACTTGACCAATTCTTTCTGCATAAGGAGCTTGATCATCGGATTAACAGGCCTCTATTTTTGTGTGACTAGTTTTGCACCTTCCTCTAATTCAATGGTGTGATGGGCGAGTCTTGGATCGAAGCCTTTCAAGTCACTATAGTTCCAAGTGAAGACGTCAACAAACTCCTGACACAATAGAATGAAAGCTTGCCTTTCTTGAAATGTGCAGACTTTATCGAGTGCCAGCAACTTGTCCTTGAAGATTTCAAATTTTTCATAATTCTCCTCTTGGGTAGTGATGCACGCTTTGTCACCTCTTAGTTAGTCCTCTCCATTGAAAATACTTTCAAGTGTGACCAGACCCTTAGGAAGTTTATTTTTCTTCAATTGAACAATCTAATTTCCATATTGCTGCTGCAATTTTGCTTGATTGTGGACTACAAAATCAGCTTCTTCCTATAGGAAAAGAGCTATCTATTGGTCGCTTTCGAAGACCTACCAATTTGTAACATTGTCTGAAATTGAAGGCCAAACCACCACTTTTAAATGGTGCGAACCACAACCCCTGCTTATTTCTTTTGAAACATCAAATTGGGCACCAATAGCTACCAACCTATCAGCCTGCTTATTCTATTCTCTGGGAATCGAGGTAATGTTAAGAGCAAGGAAATCCTCCATCAAGTCCCAGACTCTGTGCTTGTAAGACTTCAGTAAGGAGTTCTTGGTCAGGTTTAGGCCTCTTATTTGGTTCACAATTAATTCACTGTCCCCTAGGATTTGCAACTTCCTGATCCCTCTCTTTCTTGCCCACTCAAGTCCATGAATCAAAGACTCATATTCTGCAACATTATATGTGCAAGAGAAATGGAAATGGAAAGCTGAAAAGTAACTTTCTTTAGAAGGGGAGACTAACATTTCCTCACCACCAACGCCCAGTTTGCTTCTGGAACCGTCGAAGTATAGCTGCCACAGGCCAAGGTTTTCTTTGTTCTCCTTCATTATATTGGGCATGACGGTGCTTTCTTCATGAAAGCAATAGACGCCAAGGTCTGCCTCCTAAATAAACTTGTAAGGATCGTGCTCAAAGTTATCTCTTCTCCACTCATCCAAGAGTAGATCTATGACTCCTTCAAGAGCAGAAGATGAAGATTTGTCCGTCTGAGAGTCTTCTGGATCAATGATAGTGTAACTAACATTCGTTGCCTTGGGTGAATAGGGCTCTAGGTGGTCCTTGTAGAGTGGCTCGGATTTGATTTTCACTTTGGTCCCGTATTTGGTTCTAAAAACTAGATATGACCAATTCACTGCTAGATAACCACCTATCTTGGACATAAAGTCCCTAGACAAATAGATTGCAAAATATGGAGGAACGTCCGCTACCACTATATCTTGGGGGCTATCTTTGCAGGCATCCCATCTAGTTTCAAGACTCCTTTGTTCATTGCTTCGTATTTTAATCCCATCTTATCAGCAATGCACTTGGGCATTACTGAAGTGCTAGCCCCGCTATCAATTATGCAATTTTGTACTAAGAAATCCCCTATGATCAAAGATACATAAAAAGGGGGAGTCTTTTCTTTTTTCTTTACTTGACCTAGAGCAGAAGGCTGCCCATTCATCATTAGGACATTATTAGTGCCTGTTAGGATGGCTTGTCGATCTAGCTCATGCAATTCTTTCTTCAGTGCATCCCTTTGTCCTGGAAGAGACAATGAATCCCATAGAGAAATGTTCATATGCAATTTCTTCATTGATCAACTATGTTAACTTGGAGGCTGATTCCCTTCATACTTTCCTTTGGGCTGATCCCAGCTGGAGCTGTAGACTGGGGAGCTAGAGGTGCAAACGGTTGTCTAGAAATTGGGGCCCTTTGAAATGGGTGTGGTGGAGGATTCGTTGCTACCTGAGGGGAAGCCTGCACTTCCTCAACTGCTCTTCTTTTAAATCTTGTGTTGGTCGTAATGCAATTAGCCTGATTGTCTATAGTGCCCCTATGATTAATTGCATAGAGCTCACCTTCTTCGTGATTTATCAGGGTAGAATCCGGCTAAGTTTGGTTGTTACTTGTGCTGGGTTGAGCTGGAAACTCAAAAAACTGGGAAAAATCAGTAGCTTGATTTTTTGAATTTTGAAAGAAATTCATCATGTCATTCGTATGGACAGCCTGCTCTTGACCATGTCCCATGGTCAAAAAGCTAGGCTATTCCTGTACTAGATTGTTCTGAGTAAGAACCATGGCTTTAGATGACGAAGAGGGGCTTGGGTTATAATTTTGATAAGGCCTAGTCTGAGTGAGCTAACCTTGTCCTTGATTATAGCCTTGAAAAGGGTTCCTAGGTGCTTGACCATAATGTTGATAACCCAGATTCGGCTTGTTATTTTGAGCTTATTGTCTTTTAAAAGCTACCAGTTCATTTGACATGTTTTGCAATAGGATTTTAACCTCATGTAGTTCATTTGACGGAACAACAGCTGGCTTCTCAATGGTGGGTAGGGGAGAAATTGTGGGAATAACTATCTGTATAGGGGGTAGCTTCTCTGGGAAAAGTGGCATGTGGGGCCTAGGAGCGATCTTTCTAGCTTGTACCAAGCAATTCACAGTTGCTATGGCGACATCATAAGCAACAGGAAATATGTGTCCTCTCATAGATTGGATCATCACAGCAATACCACTGTTCAATGCTTTTAGATAGTACAAGAAAGCATAGCTGGGAGTCAGCCTTACTAGGATGGGAATTCTATCCCAAGTCTTTTGAAACTGTGTGTTGAAGTCCTGTATATACTCGTGCAAAGCTCTTTTTATAGTTGTCAACTGTTCAGCAAGAGAGAGGCCATCACCTTTTTCCCCAAAACGATCAGTTAAATGAGTGCCCAATTTGTTTTAGGAATGAATGGAATTTATAGGCAAGGTGCCATACCAATCAAGAGCTTTCCCTTTCAGAGACAAGGCTAACAGTCTGATGGCAATGTTTTCTTTTGTTATATTGTGAATATTGCAAAGGTTGGCAATATTCTTGATATGCTCAACAACTATAATAGGTCCCACTCCATCAAAAGAAGGCACATTTTTTAGAGTTATTCCAGGAATCAGATCATAACGTGGGAGGTTTAAAGGGCTCTCACCATGAAAAGCTGCAAAAGGTAATGCCATGGATGGAACAGGATGTATTTGTAGCTGGGCTGGGTTGGTGTTCCTAGCAACAAGTCTGGGAGGATTTACTAGAGGATAAGGGCGAGTTCTTTCAAACCTAAGCCTTTTAGCAGAGTTTAAAGGCAGCTCAATAAACTCAAAGGGGACCCTTCTTGAAGCTAACCTTGTGGTAACCTTTGGCATAGAAGTTTAAGTGACTGGTCTTAAAATAAAGCACTGAGCTCTTACCAGTGGAGTCACGAGATGCTGGAAATCTTTGAAATGACTGTAGCAGGACCAGCATCAATCCTGAAATACTACTGTGTTGAAAACTGATAAAATTACTGTCCCACTGGGCATGCCAAAATTGTTGACACTGGAAAGTACACCCAATTGGCAGGAAAATGGATTCTTATCCTCTCCCTGCAACATGGAAACCCCTCTCTCACCTGTGGGATGGTGAAGCAGGAGAGGAGAGTCTCTAGATATGGGCTAGTTCCCTCTGATGTATCTTGTTTGTTTTAGGCAGTGAAAAATATAGATATATAGATATCTGGGGGGGATGAAAAGGGAGAGAGAAAATGCATAAAAACAAACAACCTACTCTAAAGAGGTGATACACCAAAATAAAGGGTTGACCTTCCAGATCCACTCTCAGAATCAATAAAATGCAACATACGTACACTGAGACTTGGTAGAAAAGACCAAGTTGCTGGAATGATAGGGAGGTTCTAGTGAAAGATACAGGAAATAAGGACTCACCAAGATGCTGTGGAATGCATACTGTAAGTGACCTCCTCTGTTTCTATACCCCAAATAGAACTCTTCACCTGTAAGTTGCAAACTGACATTCTATAGATAGCTGGTACATCGGTATTTAAAACATGTGAGAGCATTTAAATGGAAATGACTGAACACAAATTAAACACACCGAACATACACAGGGTATCCATCCAAGGAAGAGGTAAAAACTATATTTATTGATTCAGGTGGAGAAATTGCAGAGCTGTGCTCTTTACAAAAGTGTCAGAAGATCTTGATAAATGACCAAGTCTGTGTATTTATATGGGAATTGGTAGCCTTAGTCTTCATTGGGAAGAGAGAAAACACTGTTGATGATGTCATAAGTCTACCAAGACCATGCCTGATGCCTAATTTTATGTGCCAATGCTCTCCTCATTTTGCGTGCCAGTCTACTCTGGCAACTGGGTGGGTCTTTTTTTGTGTTCTACAGGTCCTTTTTGCCTCCTGCTGTAATGGGCAGCCATTTTGCCACCCGCTGCGTGGGCAGCCATTTTTGTTTCCCACTGCGTGGGTGGCTATTTTTCATTTCCCACCGTGTACGGGGGTTTTCCATTTCCCACCGTGGGTGGGGGTTTCTCATTCATCGCCTGTGGGTGGGGTTTTCTCCTTTGCCACCGTGGGCAGGCTTTTCATTTTCGCTGCCGTGGGCGAGCTTTTGTTTTTCCCCACCGTGGGGTGGGGGTTCCATTTTTGCCACCTTCGGGCAGTCATTTTGTTTTTTACCACCTGTGGCGGGTGTTGGGCGTTCACCGCCTGTGGTGGGCTTCTGCCATCTGCCACCCTCGGGCAGCCTTCGACCGTCTACCACTTGCTGGTAGCCTTCAGCCATCCACCACCCTTGGGCAGCCTTCGGTCGTCTACCGCTTGCTGGTGGCCTTCGGTCGTCTACCGCCCTTGGGTGGCCTTTGGCCGTCTGCCACCTACTGGCAGCCTTCGGGCAGCCTTTGGCTGTCGGCCGGTCAACACTTAGTGTTGTAGATAAAGAAGTAGACTACAAGAAATAATGAAGGCATCCAATGTAAAGAACACTAAGTGAACCTATAGAAGTTAGTGCAAAAGATAGCCAAAAATTGAATTTTTTGGAAAATAGGAATATAATAGTGAAAAATTTTATCTACATCATCACAAATCCAATCCATTTTATAGTTTTGAAAATGGATTAGTAGAAACAAAGATAGAGGCAAAATAAGGAATCTACCTAAAAGTTATTTAAAATTTTGAATTTTAAAATGTCTTTAAATAAGGGAAAAGAGAAGTCATTTAGTTATTTTGATTTTTGTGAGAGAGGAAAAAAGCTCTAGAGACCAAACCAGCTAGGATGGTGAGGAGATGACAAGATAGATGAGAGGGATGCCTAGAGGTAGCAATGGGTGCACTATAGGTATGGAACTATGGATATCAACCCAGTTTTTGAAAATTTTAATGTATTAAGTGTATTTTTAGTAATTTTTAATTTTTAACATTTTTAGATGTTAGAATGGAACAAAATTAGATTTTATAGGTATGAAGTAGCAAGATGGGAAATGGGTTTAGATGAATTAGGAAGAAAATGGGAAAAAGGCACTTTTTTAAAGAAAAAGTAAGGGGTCGATAGGCAAAATGAACTAGGTTGACCTAGTCAAACTAGTAGGCTAAAAATAGGTAGAATATGTAGTGCTGACCCAGTAGGTGTGTGTTGACCCTATACATTCTAAATGGATACCAACTTAGTACAAATTTTATATCTCATTTGAAAGGTCTAGAATGAAAACTTACCACTAAGGAGGCAAAAATGAGAGGGTTGACTTAGATTTTTGAGTCAACCAGGGTAAAAATAAAGAAATTTTTGTTAAACTAGTTTGACCAAATAACCGAAATGTTACATAAATGGATGCAAAAGGCCGAAAGAAGGCTAAAATTGCCCAAAATGACCAAGTAAGGGCAAAGAGGATTGATTAAGCTAAAAATAAGTTCAAATGAATAAATTAAAGTGATTTAAGCTTTTTTTTGATAAAAAGTGGTAAAAATAATGTATTATGATTATACATGAGGTAGAGGAGATGATGCATCTTTTATTGTTTCATGGATGCAAGGATGACATAGATTCTAGTGACTATATGATGCATCTTAGTTACCCTATTTTTTAGATAGGTTGTTTGATGGAGATAAGGCTAGACTGGTATTTGTAGGTCTAAGAGGGATAACTGATATGTGTTGGATCCCCCTCAATGTTGATTTATTGGTCATGTTCCTCAAATGTTAGGATTGATTAACCAACACCTTTATATGGGAGGTGCATGGTGATGGAGTAGATGTGGTCATCATGTTAAAAAATGTCTATGCCATCCCCAGGCTACTGATAATAGGAACATAGGTTATAATAAGGATACCAAATAGCCTAGAGGAGAAGAGAGCCTTAGCCATGTGGGTTATAGGCTCAAAGATGATATTAGCAAGAAGGAGAGTTATTATGTTTGAGGTATATACGTCATAGATTATGGATATCTAGAAAGATATGATAGGCTTTATGACATAGCAAGTGCTATGTCACAAATTGGATGGTAAGGTACCACTATTCATGGTAGCCTTGAGTAAGATGATTATAGAGGAGTGAGTTCTATATGATCTAGGATCTATCATTAGGCCTAGATGGTATATGATATGTTGGTTAAAATGTAAAATACCATGAGATTGATTATATTTCTAATAGCTTGGATATATGAGAGGTTTTCTATGTATCGAATGGTTGGGTTGCCTTATGTAGTTGATGACAATTTACCTTGAGTACAGAGATGGAGAGAGAACTAGGTAGCACAAGTTGTGCCCCACATACTAGTGCTATATTCAATGAGATGAGTAGACATAGTGTGGTAGCTATATGGGTACATAATAGCTACATGGGTGAGCTGGGACATAATTACACCAACTACAATGAGGACAAAGGTGGTTAGACACTACTTCTAGTGGAAAGAGACACATTCAATGGCATAAGTGCTAGGATAGATGGGCCTACCTCATAGAGAAACACCAATACTAATTATCAAGTAGTGGGCTTAACATATGAGAGAGTCATGGGGGAGGAGAGGATTGGGATCAATAGTAGTGAGGCTGACACTAAGGCCATATTGAGAGTGATCATAGACTAGTTGAGCACAATGAGGAACTAAGTAGGAAGAGAGGGATGTGGAGATAGAGATACCAAATGTACCACTATTATCTTTGTTATGAGATGAGATTTGACCATTGAGGACATAACATCAATGGAGGCAAGAGGAGTATAAGAGAATGTAGACTATCTCCACCCTTGATGAACTAGAAGGTGAGCTAGAGGAGATGATAGAGAGGCCACTAAATCATAAGATGAGGTAAATTCAAGCCATGATATCTAGATTTTGGATAAGGAGGTGATTTATAGAGAAGGTGCTAGGAGGCTACATAGATGGGGAGACTGTGCTAGGTGATCATGTAGATATCAAGACCATAGTGGCTAACACATAGACAAGTAAAAATATTTTTGAATTATTGATTAAGTTTTTATTTTGAAAGTATATATATAGGATGTTATGGAGTGCTCCCCTCATCCCCCATCTCTCCTCTTCATTCTTAGCTATCCTATAGAACCACATCAGATAGATATTAGATCACTATTATATCTACATTTATAGATATCTATATATATATATAATAGTGATCTAATATCTATCTAATGTGGTTTTATAGGATAGCTAAGGATGAAGAGGAGATATGGGGGGTGACGGGAGCACTTTATAACATCCTAGATGAGACTCTGCATCCACACAACCACATGACATAAGAGGATGTAAGTGTACTATATACCCCAGCTAAGGTGAGCTAGTTTAGATTAACTAGAGAGGTAGTGAGGTAGATAAAAACATAGAGAGAGGATACATCCACTAATAGAGATGGGTGTAGGGGAGCTACAAGCATGGTAGGCACTAGTAGATGAGAGAGTTGCACATCTGGTCATAGTGACATAGATGGAAAATTCACAGATGTAGGTAGTGCACCTATAGGGATAGGTAGAGGGATTGAGATCTTAGACTTCTTCTTTATATCATACTATTTAGGGAAGTTAGACTGACGCCTCAATAGGTAGCATGGCTAGGCCATGAGATAGATAGGATAAAACCTAGCCCTAGAGCTAGAGAATTGTATATGGTTGTATTTATTATATTAAACTCATGATATATATATATATATATATATATATATATATATATATATATATATATATATATATATATCATTTTGGCATATTGGAATATTAGTTATGTGTGTTGTCATTATTATTGTTATTATTATTATGGCTATGGATGTTTTGGATATATTTCTTTCTAGCACGTGTTTAGATTTTTTGTGTATTCTATAGGAAATATATGAGATGTGGTTGCTTTTCTAGCATTATGTAGGACACATGCATGGTTAAAAATAAATAGTCAAAAAGGACTTTGTAAAATATAATCAATCAATAAAATGTGCTACACACTATTTCATGTTGGGAAATGTGTAATAGCAATAAAATGACTAAGTATAAAGAACCAAGAAATGGAAAAACAAGATGGTAAAAGGATAATTTATTTTTAAACCAAAGTTAAAGATGTTTTCACTAGATTAAAATAAGTAAAATCATACTAAATCACATTGGGAAGTATGAAAATAAGGTAGTAAAATGGAAGGTATGTAAAAGGGAAAAAATGGTATAAAAATAAATAAATTAATTTAATCAATTATACTATATCACACTAGGAATTATAAAATAAAAACAAATTTGACAAAAGTTTGGTCTTAAATTTATCGCACTAATTCAAGATGGGAAGTATGAAAATTCAAGAAATAATTGTAATCTTACATTCACTTATAAAATAAGGAGATAAGAATGAAAATATAAATTAAGTAACATAAACCACAATAAATAAAGCTAAGAAGCATGTCAATGACATTTAACTTCATAATCTATCACATCTTATCTCATATTTGACACATGTAATTTGGATGGTGACTTGGTTATTAAAAAAATTTGTGAGGAACGTTAGGTCCTATCTGTGGTCTTACAAAGCAACTCACAAAGAGAACACCACTGGAGTGATATAAATGGGAAAATTAGGTAATAAATTATGTGGGTAATATAAAATAAAATATGGTAATTTATGAGGGATGTTGTGTCCTATTTGTGGTCTTACAAAGAAACTCACAAATGAAATCCCAAGGGAGTGATTAGTAGATAAAACAATATTTCTCAAGAGAAAATATGAGGGATATAGGTAATGAAAAAGGGAATGTAAAAATAAATACTTAAGCATCTTATGAGAATACCTTAGGAGGCAAGAGTCATACTAAGGACATATGAATACACTAAGTGACTAGTGACCATCAATGTATAAAGAAAACCTATTCACTATAGACATAAATATTTATAGGAAAATAGGTGTGATACTAAGATCAAATCATGAAGGTATATTGGTTAAATAAAATGTAAAATATACCTATGTTCCCATGATGTGTTTCCTATTCCTTAGGACCCCTTATAGAGTCGTTGGTCTACTATGAATATTGGGTACTTATATGAGAATGTAGGTAGCACTAAAATATTTTTTTCTTCTCCTATTCTATGATACTAGCCTACCACACCCCAAAGGACCTCATATCTATTGTGAGGACAAATATGGAGTTTTAGCTTCAACTAGAAGAAGGATATGTGTTTTGAATCATGTTTTTTAGTGTGATTATATTTTTAAGAATATTTTTTCCTTTTAATATCATTGCCTTTTCTTTAAATGATTTGGATTTTAAATTTTTATGGTTTTTTAAGATTACTCCTCCATATGTACTTAGAATTACCAATCATGAGTTCTGCAATGATACACATGAATGAGTTATAGGATTAGGATAAAGGAAGCTAAGTAACCAAAGATAAAGACTGACTGGGACACTTAGGCTTGACAATAAACTAGGATGTGATCTCAAGTTTTAATTATGTATATGTTTAGTTTTCACAAAAAAGAAGAATGAAAAAATGAGATCCAAAGGTGGACCTGTGTAAGTAAATAATAATAAGATTTTTTTATAACTAATCACATAGAAGAGGGAGACAATAACCATAGAGAATAGGGTTTGTATAACCAATTCACAATGACAATTATCTGTGAAAAATAAAGATAAGAAAGAAATCAATAATAAATATATAAGAAGAGATTTTTAATAAAAACTCAATAAATAAAAAGAGAAATAAATGATAAATAAAGATAATCATATGTGAATATAAATTACAAGATAAGCAAACATATAGTACAAAAATGATAATCGCTATATAAGATAAGCAAAAATTTGACACAGTATCAAATGATATAATAGATAAATAAAAGATAATATTGGAGAACACTTCCAATCCAAATGAAAATGAAAAATCATCATACATGTGCTCATAAATACTAAAAAATTTAACCACACACATTATCCAAGACATTAGATAAATTTATATGAAGTTGGATATGGACTATTGCTAATGTCTCATTGATCTTTAATGAATATTGGGATAATTCTTATCTTATAATCTCCTCAATATAAAAATTAGGAATACTCAATGGATCATGTTGAGGAGGTAAATTAGGCAAGGTATGTTTGGGATAATGTGTGGGACTGATCTCTATGGGATATGCAATAATGACTAGTGGAGAAGGATCCATGGGTGAAGGATTCATGGGTAGAGGCATAAAAGGTGATGAAATACCACAAGAGGGGATGTAACCACTAGAGGTGGTACCATGGGAGAAGAAAGAGGATACTTTTTATGAGAATGACCTATTTAAGGAGTTGTATAAGGTCTAGGAATGGATATAAGGTGATCCTTAATATGTTATTGAAGGATGTGGTAATTATCAGTGTGATGAGTGCCACATAGGTGCCATAGACAATATACCTCACCATACTTAAGCATGTATTCATGAAGTACCTCTGGGGGAGGTATAGCTTTGACTGATGATAGGTACGGACACAAATTATAAATATATTATCATAGCTTGTAGCAATGGGTAGAATAATGATTATCTATCTCATGGAATCAACATATACATTTATGAGTGGCATTAGGAGAATCACTCATGGAATGAGGTGTAACAAGAGTGAAATAAGATAGAGAGGACTCATGAGCCCATTTGGTGGGTAAAGGAGCCATCTTAGGCAAATGAAATAAACCATCACTAAGGGAAGGTGATACTAGAGAAGGAATGGAACGAGGATCAATAAAAGAAGAAATGGGATGAAAAGTAGGGATATGCTCATCAATAATAGGAGTGGAAATGGGATCTAACTATAGTAAAAAGAGTAACTAACTCAACTATATTAAGAGTGGTAAGAGGCCCCAATAAGGGATATATTAAAGGATGAGTGGGATCTCTAGACTATCTAAGGAGGGTTGTACTAATATTATGAGTTAAACAATGATGGGAGTCAAGGAACCTAATAAAGTGATAAGGTTTGGTCATAGCGTAATCCATAATCATAGTCCTATATGGATCCTTAGAATCTAAAGGTGTTGGTGCCATCTCTAACCTATGATAAAGGGCAAAAATTAAAAAATCAAGAATTATAAATGAAGGACTATAAGAAGATACACAAAAAGACTTAAGTAAATAAGAATGATAATGTAAAATCTTAGCATCATGGGCCTGGACAAGACTACGTAAAAGTGGATCATCTAAAAATTATCCATCATCTTAATTCGAGGTCTAAATATTAATGACATAAGTAGGGATGACCTTGTAATCTAAAAAATCATGGTGAGTATATTGTTGAGTGTTAGTCAAGACTAAAAAATTTCTTTACAAGGAGGATTTTGAGAATGGGGTTGTAAAAAGGTGGAAAGTTGTGAGATGAGATGAGGTGAGAGATTAGAAGTTTTGATCTTTAAGTTAATCTCATTAGGCTCATCATCATCATCAAAATCTAAAAGGTTAGGAGGAATATTCCTAATAAGTTTAGGATGCCCATTATAACCTCAAGTTTAATTAACAATAAAATTTAGATGTTGAGACTCACAAAATGGAATACTGAGATAAGGTTCAAGAGTATAAATCTTGAAGAGACCATAATCTTGGAATTATTCAAAATTCCAAGGGTTAGTGTCACCCTGAATCCTATAAATGGTTCCATTATGAGGGAATTTAATGCATTGGTAGGAAGAAAAAGCAACGACTCTCATATGGTTAATAATATCCTTAGAGGGAGGAGCTAAAGTACATTGAAATTTATGTTGATATGATGAATAAGGTTGAGAGTAAGGTTGTAAATTATGTTTTGATGAATAAGTAGTTGGTTTATATTGATCTTGAGAATTGGAAGAAGTGTTATTAGAAATTTGATTATCATTAATATTGGAGGATGATGGAAGAGTGGTATAAATAGAATATGAAGTGGTATCCAAGAGAGAATTGAAAATTGGATCATAAAAAGTTATAAGATCTTCTTGCCCCAACTCATTTAAATGAGTTAGAAGAATCTTAGATAACATGATATGTTTGAGATGAATGAGGAGTGTAGATATGTTTTAGATAAATTAAATCCACCACCCTTCACATAGTATTCATGCTAACCACATTCTCTTCAGAGTTTGGTTTAACAATACTTTCTACATTATTAGTGGAAGGGGTAGGCTTATCTTTATTGTCTTGAAAAGGTTGATGATTAGGTAAAGGATATTTGTAGATAGCTAAATAAACATTAGCTTGATTCAAGTCTTGGTTTTATCATGTGATTTATAGTCCTTGAGAGCATTCTCATAAGTTTTTTTATGCTTTCAGATGATGGAATCATGATCAAAATTAGGGCCAAGAAGAAATTTCATAGCTAAATTATGAAGTTGTCTACAAGTCTCATGAGAATGACCCCAACTAGCATGAAACCAACAAAGCTTGTTAGGATCATACTAGGATTTCATAGGATGTGTAGGGTCAAGCTCTCATGGGAGAGGCCTAGGTAAATACATAAGCAATTTAGATGAATATATAGGTTTGTGAACATTAATGTTATTTTGTGAAGATAAATGAGGATTAGCATATTGCTGAAAAGTAAGAGCTAGTTGTAAATATTGGTTGGGAATGAAAACTTGAATATTGTGAATGGTGTCATAAGAATCTATAACACCATCATTGGTAACATTATGGTTTTTATTTTTAAGTAAGAGATGAGGACTTATAGAAGGTCGAGGTGGCTCAAATTGATGCATTAGGAAATCTTGTCATTTAGCTTGGTCAATAGCCTCCTCTAAATTATGTGGAGAAAGAGTGAGGACTCGATATTGTGACCTAGGGAAGAGAGAATTATTAAATAAAAGAAAAATATTATCATCAACCATGTTATGTTCACAATTATTTGACAAAGTCTTCCACCTTTTAACAAAGGCTTGAATAGTTTCATTTTTAATTTGTTTACAATTGATGAAGTGGGCCAAATTATTTTTAGGGAGATCACTAGTTTATAAATATTACACTAAAGCATTCACTAAATCCTGTAAACTAGTAATGGAATGTGTTCTTAGTTGATTTTATCAATCTAAGGCATCATTTGTGAGTGTTGGAGCTAAGAGCTTGGTAGCAGAAAAGGTGTTCAATTTGATCCAATACTTATAAATATTTCCAAATGTCTTAAGATGAAGGGTAGGATCGGTTTACCATTATAATAAATTATAGGTGTTATACCTTTTATGTCAATGTTACCAATTTGAATAGTGAGAGGTTCATCTTATATATGTTTGATGGTTTTTTTGACTAAAGGAGGTTGAGGAATGAGATTTCCTTGAGAATCTTAAAGAGGAGGGGGAAAATTTTGGTTATGTGTTCCCCAAGCCATTGGTTGAGGATGATATTGAAGATGAAGAAGGTGGTTTTGCATTCTCATCATTCAATTTATGTTGTGAGATTGAAAGGTACTCTTTTGATTGAGAATTTACAACAAGATTTGATGTGTTTAATTAGTATTTTTAGAAGCATTAGAGTTCATATTAGTGGTTTGGGTACCATTATTGGTGTTGATAGGAGATTGAGAAAAACTATGGGAATGTGAGGCACTAGTGTATATATTTGCTTGTGTAGTAAAATATAGACTAGTAAAGGATTGAGAGGAAGAAGCACTAGAATCATGATTGCCTTATATAGAAAATGAAGGACTAGTGGAAGGATTAAGGATAGTGGATCTTATGAGAGGCCCATTAGATGTAGAACCTACCATGTTAGTGGACATACTAGGAATGGAGGTGGAATAGTTTAGAGAAGAAGATGTCATGGTATAAGGAGTCATAATCAAAGGATGAGGCTGAAAATAAAATAAATTGGTACCCCCAAATCTAGTTGAGAATGTAGGAGTAGGTGAATGAGGCTCTTCGATATGACCACTAATCATAAGGTTGTAGATGGTAGAAGGATCCTTTCCTCAATGTTGAGGAAATTCAAAGATAAAGAATAGAATTTTGGGAGTATATTCTAACTTAGGTTGGTCCTCTAAGAAAAGAGGAGAATTATGATACAAAGAGGTATTAGAATTGGTCCCATAGTTCATTTATGTGAGTGGTAATATGAACATTACTAGCATTCAAGATCGGAGCCCTATTCTACCTATAAGAGACCTTATAAGGATTAGTAAATTTCATCATGTATATTAACTAAAACTCAGTGTCACTGTCAAAAAAAGATTCCATAATGAAGGGAAAGGAAGAAAGATGAGAAAGAAAAGAAATAAGAAGTGATAGAAACAATATAGGGTTAACTAGGTTAGCCTAGTATAGAAACAAGGACTATAAAATAGTACAAGGTTGACTGGGTCAATCTTGTATAGTGAGAAAAAGCTAATAAAGGGTGAAAATGGTCTACAAATAGTATAACATCAGCTAGGTAAATCATATACAGTGAATAGAGGATAGAAAAAGGTACAAGATTGATTAGATTGACCTAGTACAATAGACATGAAAGATGAGAAAGTATGTGACAAACTATAAACTAAAACAATGTAATTTTTGCAATTAATGTAAAGAATTAAGTACTAAAAGGAAACAAATATTCAATTAGATTGATTTTGGCCAATCTAATTGAGGTACACAAAACCTTGCACTAATGCTAGATAATGCAAGTTTTTGAACACATAAATTAAGCAAAGATAAAGAAATCAACTTGAAAACTAAATATCTAACTAATTGGTCTATCTAAATGTTTATTAAATTATTAAGATATGATTTTAAATGTGATGGGAGTTAAATGTAAGCAAGGAACTAGATAGCAATCTAAGGATGGTTTTAGGTAGTTTGGGCTAAAATGGATATGTAGTGGTAATGATATAGGCTTAGTATTGAGGCCTACCCCCTCACTTCACACACCAAAATAATAAGGGTAATGGGTTCTTAGCCAAAATTTACCATTAACCACACTTTATAATTGACCAGAACATCGAGTAGGCTTCCCCCTTGGTGTTGAAATCCAAGTAGGTTGGCCTTGGGTAGTCAAATGTTAAAATAATTATTTATATTTTGTGATTTGGTTGTGTTTACATAATATATAAATAATGAAACTAAATTATTAATTAAAAACCCATTAATTATATTATGTGAACTATTATAATCATGCAAGAAATAAGAATAGAAAGTGTGAGGTAATTACTAGCATATAAGGTTAATTATAATTTTGAAACAAGGTACAATGTTGAAACTATATTCACAAAATACTAAATAGGGTTGATAAGGTCAAACCTATACTATGAAAGTAAGGTCTAAAAATGAATAGGGTCAACAAAGTTAACCTAGTTATCTAGACAACACACAAAACATAAAACTAGATCGACAAGGTAAATCTAATTAACTATGTAGGGGTACTTTTGAAGATTGTAAATTGTGAAAAGAAAGATAGTAAATAAAGAGATAGAGAGATAAGAAGGAACCTTGGTGGATCAAAGATGTAGAGAATGAATATTGATAATCAATAACCTTGATATATGCTTGAAAAACTTTCTAATTGGGTCAATTAGGTTGATCAAGCTATGAATGAACTTGTTACAAATTCATGAAATTTATAAGGTCAACTAGGTCTACCTAGTAGTCAGGGCTAGATGTATGGAAACTTAAAAACCTGTACTATGTCGACTGGGTTGATCTAGTAGCCTATAACTAAAATCATATGCACCAAGATTAGAAATTGGGTTGACATAGTTGATCCAATATGATAAATATATGATAAAAATGATGATAAAAAGAATTAAATAAATCCTACAAGGGTTAGTTTCACTAGAATGTATGCAATTAAAAATACATCATGTCTATAAATCAATCCTAGCTTAGAGAAGATAGAACATACCTATACTACCGATTGGGAATACATTTGTTAAGTGGGAGCATGACCAATATGGGGATCCACTAGACCTAATTAGTGGATCACTTCTCACAATACACCATGTTAGGAAGGGTTCTAAAGCCTGTAGTCTAACATATTCATGCAACAACCCTAAAAGAGTCCTAAGGTTTAATATGTCTGCTATATTCTAATAAACAATAAATTAAATCCAATATAGTGCACACCAAAGCTTGTGGCATAAAGTAGGGGTTATAAAAAAAAAAAAACATGAATAGAATACATATACTCATGTCAATGTATATGGAATCCTAATGCATGGAATAAAATCAAAACTACATTATCTATCTACTCTTAAAAAGGAGAAATAAAGTTGAGTCTCAATATCTCCCTTGGCCAAGGTGCTTCGTAAGAGATTGTTGTGTTATGTGAAGATAACAAAGAAAAAGTATCTCTAGGCTACATAACATATCTATGTATCCAAAATACTTATGTATAAGACAAGATTGATATCTCAAAAAAAAAGTGTGAAACCCTAAGCTTTATTCCTCAAGTAGAATGGTCAATAAGCATATATTTGTTCATACTTATTCTTAGTCTCTTTTATTCTTAAAAATGGTTGGAAATGAACCTATATATATAAGTAGATCTTTCCTTAAATCCTCCCAAAAATTTTGATTATATAGGGTTGACCTAGTCGACCCTGTATGTTTTTAAGGATAATTCACTAGGTCTAAGCTAGTTTGACTGAAAGGCTTACAAGGTCAAAGAGTGAAAAATACCTCTAGACTATATAGGGTTGACCCAATCAACCTAGTAAATTTAACTATCTAAAATGGAATTACGGAAAGAAATGAGGGGATAAAGCATGGAAAATAATTAGAATGGGTAGGAATGAGAAGAATAAGCTTAGAGTAAATGGTTTTAGGAGACAAGTGTGTAGATGGTAAGTGGAAAAAGGGAAAAAAATCTTAAGAAGAACCAATGATCTACCCAGCCCATTCTTGGTGCACCCCTTAAGGCATGCACTCAGAAAGATTGAGACTCAATGAGTTCTTACTAGATACAAAGTTTCAATAAGTGATAAAAGTTTGAAAATATTATGTGTATACACATTTCATCTATGAACATGTTTAGAACAATAAATTCCAGATCTAGTATTACCTGATAGATCAATAATGTGTAGATCTTTTTACTAAAGCACTTGCATGGGAAAATTTTAAGGCATTTAGATAATTTTTCTCTTATTCACTCGATACAATACTAAATTAAGGGGGGAATATTATGGTGATTAATTCAGCATTGTAAATAAATGAGTAATATTTAATTACTCATAATATATAATAGAAAATAATGTATGTGAGTAAATTGTGATTACTCACCATATGAAACTATAGTTAGATTAATATCAAAAAATAAATATCTCATGAAATATTTGGTAGATATGTGGTTGATAGAATAATTTATATTTTGTATTGTTGTTACTCCCATATGATTTTGGGAGTATGTTTGTTGTAACCAATGTTTTATTATGAACATACTTCTATGTAAAAATTAGAAGCTAATGTAAAAATTTAATTTTTAAATGGAATGGAATGGAATGGAATGGAATGGAATGAATACAAATTTATTCATCCTCAATAAAATAAAATACCAACACTCATTCCTAATCTAAATCTAGATCCATCAAAAAACATTGTCCATGGATTTGGAGATATATTGTATGCCTCAAAATCATCATGAAAAACATTGGTAATTGGTAAAGAATTAGGTAGTGGAGTACAAGCCAATTATTTAGCTATAAATTGACCTTTTATAAAATTTTGAAACACAAATTTGAGATCAAACATGGTAAGTTACATCACCCATTTTTCCATACGACCAGTGCCGTCTGATTTTTTCATAAGGAAAATTAATGGATCTTATTTAATTATCATTTGGACCTCATTATTGATCAAATAATGTCATATTTTTTGTGTAGAAGAAAATAAGACTATACATAATTTTTCCATTTTTATATAGTTGCCTTGGTAATCAACCAATTAGAAATTGATTTGATATATTATCCTCTCTTTATGATTATCATTTTCAAATATTTGTCATAAATAATGAGCATGGTATTGTCAATGATTTAACTTGGAAAATAAATCATCGACATATTTCTCAATATATCTATGAATAAAATTATGAATGATATGAGTCATGTCCCTTTTATATGTTTCCCTAGAATTTTTAAGTTTAAAAGACATGAATGTATTATAAAATGTTCCCCACGGAGTAGTAAATGTTGTCTTTTCTTGATCTATTGGGTCAATTTTAATTTGGTTATATCTCACAAATCCATCCATAAATGAAAATGTCTCATATCTAGTTGTAGAATCAAAAATCATGTCACTATTAGGTGAAATAAAGTCATATTTTGGATAAGACTTGTTTAAATCATGTTAATCAGTGTAACATCTAAATTCACCATTAGCTTAGTAATATTCACAATGCTAGATACCCAATCAAAAATTTCAATGGCTCATATGAATCCAACATATAACAACTTTTGAATCTCTTTTTGACTAAAAATGCCACTTTAGGATACATTTTATGAATCTTTTGCTTAATATTATTTACATTAAGATACAATAATATATTATCCATCACCATTGGTGGGTCAATCCAAAGCATATCTTAGTATTCCCAAGAAAATATATTTGGGTAATTATGTAAGAATTTTTAATAGGCCTTGCATTACTCATCATACATCATTGTCTCAAGTAATATCAGCTAGGGTTATTTATTTGTTCCATAATTAAATTTTATTATTTCATTTAGCATCAAAAAATGCTCTATAATAAATTATGTTGTAAAAATAGTATTATGTGCATCATGTTAGAAACTAGTATCGTCACTCTCACCAAAATAAGCATGAGTAGAGGTGGCATGATGAAACCTATTCTTATGGTATAAGGAAGGGATATATTCTTATGCTCCCAAGTAATTTAATAATGACTCATTGTTTTAGAATTCATAAAATTTCAAAGTTTTTGGTGAAGAAATCTTATCAATCAAATGAGGGTGAAACATGAATAGATCTATTTTAGAATTATACATACATTTAGATTTACCCTTTTAGAAATAAGGCATGGTGTGACTAGATTGTTTATGAGTTACAGATTTATCTAAAAAACCTATATCTTGCCAATTTGTGGTATTTTTTAGAGATATGGCTTGAGATGTACCCTAATCATGTTTTCCTAACCCTTGTCCTTTGTATCAATATTCAAGAAAATATCAAGAACTAAAATCAAGTTTATAGGATTACAATATAGGATTAGTTGTTTTTTGCATTATGACATAATGTTTGAAGGGGTTACTATCTATTGGGCATGTAAATAAATCTTGGTGGTTGAATTTTAATCATGTTTATATTATATGGAACCACATAAATTTTATGTATCCAAGGTCATCCAAAAAGTATATTATAGTTTAAATCATTTGGCATAACATGGCACAAAGTATGTAGTGTTCAGGGTTCCATAGTAATGTTTAATGTTATTTGCCCCAATACTTATTGGAAAATATTATCAAATAATTTATTTATCAAATTGGAAGGTTATAAATACTTAGTCCCAATGCCAAGTATGGAAAGAAAGGATATGATGCAAATATTGAGACCTGAACCATTATCCACGAGGACTCTTTTTAAAATTTTATTTCACATACAAATTTTAATGTATAATGGTAATAAAAGATTTATGAGGTATTGTGGTGGTATGTATTCATTTTCAAAGGATATATTATGTTTAGTCCATTTGATGGAATTTAATATAGAAGCCACATATGGAGGATCCACATTACTTAGTAAAAATTTCATACATAATGCATCCAAAAGAACATCCTTTCAATGGGAGGAACAATGTATCAAGTCCCAAAGTAAAGTTTTAGATATAAAATAATTGGAAGATTTTATGTCATGGTTATAAGAGAATCATTGTTTCATGCACTCCCTTTGGCATTTTGTAATAACATGTAGGATCTCATTATAAATAATATAATAAGAGGGGGCATGCAAGAATACATTTGATTTTTAGTAACAAATTTTGTAATCCCTTATAGATTGGATTGATTTAATCATGCATTAAACATAAAATTTAAAAAATACTATTATGTACTATATAATTAACTAAGAGAGGTACCCATATTGAACATGATTTTGGAAAAGGTAAAATTCTAATTTTTAACTTGTAAAATCTTATTGAATAAAAAAATCAGATATCATAAATAGATAACCAAGAAATAATTTATCAATATCTATGGTTTTATGAATGATATATTGGGTTAACTAAATGTTGAACCCTAAAATATATATGGGGGATCTAGGGTTAAATGGTTAGATATAACCTAGGACACAAGGATTGTAGGCTATCTCTAAAGTAGGCCAATTATTTGTGAAACTTAGATAGAACATATACAAAATTTTAATGTTTAGATGATAAATATAGAAAGTAAAACTATGATAAATATTGAAATTATAATTAACATAAGATGATTATCTGGTTATTATTCTAATATAGTTATATATATGTAACAGGGAAATAGTAGACTAGACCTAGATCTTGGATCAATCAACTAATTTTAGAAATTATACCTCTATAGCCATGGATAATTATGTCAACCTGGGATGATTACATAAACATAACTATCTAAATTCAATTTAGGTGTCTAGTATGTAATAAATACTAAAACTATATGTGACCACCTAGATGCTTCTAGGTTTTGTGTCACCTTTTCTCTGGCATATTAAGATCTAGGTTATGGAATATCACTCCTTGTCAAATAACACAATCCTAGTTATTCATATTCATAGTGGTTATGGGAAAAATGAGTTAGTGTTCACCTGATGTTAATTTATCTCAAAGACCCCTTTGTCAATAAGCATTTCATACATAGACAATAATCTAAAGAGGGCCTCAGACTTATGTAATTATCCCCTATATGGTGGCTTGTGTGTGAATCACGTAATGTGTGACAAGAAATAAAAAAATAAACCATGATTGTATCTTGGAAAATGTGTCTCATTTAATTCTCCTTTAGTACTTCAAACCTATATATGTGTTTTTCCTATGGCTGATATAGAAATAGGATAAAATAGGGAAGCTTTGCTCAATTAAATGCTTTATTAAGAGATTTTGGTAAGTTGTATTGGTATTTTATAGGTTTGTGATAGGTTCAAAATGAATGATTGTTCCCTTTGAATAATATATCAAATTAAAACACTTATGCTATCCTTTAGGTATGTTTCATCTAAAAATTAGATGACTTTAGGGAACTGGACATTTGCGTTTATATAAGCAACTTGCATCGATGTAGGCATCTAACTAGGACTTAAGTGTCCATGTAGATAAAAAAATAAACACATGTCCATGAATTGTAGAGATGGAAGATAAGAAGGATTATAACATTTTTTGCAATATATAAGGTGTAAATCATCATAATAACATTGGTCAAAATAATATATAATCAATTAGGTATAAGGAAATAGTGTATGCAAGCCTTTTGGAAGTAAGAAAGGTCTAATAGTTGAAGTTAATTACATGATATGTATTTTTTAAGTGTACAATACTAATGTGATATATAATTTAGAAATAGTGTCTAAATTTCTCCACACTTACAATAGTTTTCAATTTCATATTATAGTGGTGGCATGTTTTGGAAACATGTTCACCACACTTCATAATTTGCAAATTGGAAAAATTGTATAGTTATATGATTCAAATACACATTTGTGGTACAATTATAAACATTGGTACTATTATTATACATAGTTTTATCATGAGACATATCTAAGGTGAATATGTTATGCAAAGATCACCTAAATGTTTTAAATTAAATCATCTTTCATATTTCAAACACTTATGTGGACTATCATCACCCACCATTTTAGACTTTTATGGACTGTATTGAGATAATGCACTATAATAGTTGGTTCACTTTTGGTATGGTTGAGGTGTTTAAATCACTCAATCATGCCAATTTTATAGGTTAGGATTGATTACATAATCATATATTTATATATATATATATATATATATATATATATATATATATATATATATTGTGAGATGACTTGGCTCACTCATGCTCATGAATTTATAAGGATGATTGGGTTTCATGGTAGAGCTAATCTTAATTATCAAATGGTAACTCACCTTTTCTCAAAATTTAGAGGTATGTGTCCACCAATATCTCCCTATATCTCTATATTTATGCACTTTCTAGATTTTTATATCTTTCCTAATCACAACTCTAATGATTCATAATGATACATATCTTGAAATCAAATTATCGAAAGACAAGGTGGTTGCATCGCTACATATGTGTACTCCTAAACCTTTCCCTCTTTCAATTTCAATGCTTTCAATATAAGATTTTATGCATTAATATATGTTGTAACATGCTCTTTCTCATAGGTTATCCACAAAAAAATCACTCATGTTGGGCTTAAGTAAAGTCAAGTTGTGTTATACACATGTAGGTAGGCATTTCATTTCTTTTAAACTAGCAATTTCATTACAATATTAAATGGGGGAATATAAACACTATTTTTTAAGTATATAGCACCTCAGTCTTGAACACTTGATAAAAACATATGATGGATGTACCTTTAGCTTCTAGACCCTTCCCATTAATGAAAGGATCACATTCAATATATCTCTATGCATATTTCTTATCACTTAATATTACCCATGTTATTTTAATGACTCAAACATTTTATCATGCTTAGAATGTTAAAAAAATGTTTATCATCTATCTTTGCATGTTCTATAATTGTGCCTATTTTATATCTTGCCAAACACTTGCATCTAATTCAAATACCTACATCAATGCAAGTGTCTTACCCTAACATAAGTGTCTAGTTCCCTAAATTCATCCAACTTTCAGATGAAATGTATTTCTATGGGTGTCCTTTGTGTTTTAATGTGAGATATTATCCAAATGGATTTGTATATATAAAAGGTCAATTATTATTCATTCCTTGCTTATAAACTTCTTACCTTTCACAATGGAACTTTAAAAAGTCATTTAATCAATCACTCAAGTGAGAAAGTCTTCCCTATTTTCCACTATTTCCATATCAATCATACAAACAACACATTTATAAGTCTAAAGTAATAAAGGATCATCCCATGAGCCACATTTTCTAAGTTATAATCTAGGTCACTCTATTTACTTTATTACCACACATTGCATCCTTATCGACACACAAGCCAACATGTAAGGGAGAAATAAATAATTATGAGGACATCTTCAGAGTATTGGTTATGTAAATAATGCTCATTAATAGATGGGTCTTTATGATGGCTTCACATCATGTGCTCACTAACCCATTTTTATATAGACACTATGAAGATGAAGAACTAGGATTTTGATATTTCAAAAGGAGTGATAGTCCACAACCTAGATCTTAATACATTAAAGTGAATGTGACATAGAACCCAAAAGTATTTAGGTGATTGTATCTAGTTTTAGAAGGTATTCCATACTATAGGCCTACATCTAATTCAAATAGAAACATCGACATTACCATCCAATATAGACACAAGTGTCTCTAGATACAAAGGTAAAAAATTATAGAATTAAGAAATTCATAAAAAATCTAGATGCAGTCTACTTTATTCCTTTTCTAGATCTAGATATATATTAACATCAAAATCAGATAAGTATCTTGTTTTCATTATCATTTCAATATATAGCATTTATGTACTTTATATTTTTATCACAACTCAACATAATAAATTTACTAAATGTTTATTTAAATTTTGAAATTAATTGGCCTACTTTAGATATTGTATACCATCCTTGTGACCTAGGTTATCTCTATCCCTTTAACATTAGATTACATAATCTAGATTTTAGGGCTAAACACAAATATGTTTTGTTGGTCTGAATCTATACTATGCTCTATTTTAGATTCTATGTTTTTTATGAAAATGTGATGTTTGATGTCATATATTTATATGTATTATGTTTCATGAATACACAAGAATTTTTATTCATTTGATGTCTTATTCTTATCTTAACCCATTTTTTCATAAATTCATAATGAAGAAAAAAAATAACATGTTGGGCATTGGTTAACCAAAATGGATTTGAATCTACATATACCACATGCTATAATAAGACCTAATGTAGTTTTATGTTTTATGTAAACGAAATATTAGGCAGGGGATTTTACCTCATCTTCCCTAGATGTGTTAATATAACTACATGAACATTTTAATAAAAACTTATTTTGGTACATGTTTATTATGTCATAATAGCTTGAATAATATTTAAGTATCAAGGTGGAAGACTATATTACAAGTGTATAAATAGATATGTTCAATAAAAGGATTAACTTATTATGTATAAAAATTCACCATTTAACTAGTTTTTAGATGATACTTGTTGATATTTTTACACATAAAATATCAAAATGTCATGTAACCTAAGGGATACCCCCTAATTTTTTTGTAAAAATGCCTTGAATTGACTTAGATCACCCTTTTCTTTAAGCCTTTAGAATCTGAAACTCTACCTATAATTTGAAATTTAAAAAATTGAATTTTTTTTGCCAAGATCTAGATCTTACAATGCATTAGCCAATAGAATCTAAAGATCTCAATACAATTTACAGTTTGAAAAATTGCAAACTATATCCAAACCTCTAGAGCCTAAAATATACCAGTCATTAGAAATTAGAAATCCACTTGCAATTTTTCAATTTTACAAATTACAAATTGCAAGTAAAGTATTAATTCTTGCAAACCAAGTACCCCATGGAAACTGGAACTTAGACTATAATTTTCATTTTACAAAATTATAAATTGTAGGCATAGTTTTTCTTCCCATAAAACACTCCATCCAAAATCCAAAACTTATAGAATAATTTTTAGTTTGAAAAATTACAAATTGTGATCGAGGTTCCACTTCCTACCAATAACCTAGTTTATGGAATCAATAAATCTAAGTGCAATTTGCAATTTTACAAAATTGTAAATTATTTTTGGAGTTTTGATTTCCCATTTTCAAAGAAGTCAAGCAATCCTTACCTATGAAATCTAGATGTCAGAATGAAATTTGTAAATTTTTAAAATTTCTTGAAGATTCTAAGGTTCTATCGATAACTACCATTTTATAATTAATTTTAAGGGGTCTATATAAATATGGAATTAGGGTTTGTTTAGCCATTTTTAATCTTGTAAATTGAATTTTGAGCTCCCACCTTGAATTTTAAACTCAACCTCAAGCCACAACTAGAAACCACACCTTGAACCATGAATTATGCCTGCAAGTAATGTTACCATTGATCCTTTCATGGTACCCTATTCAACCCTTTGCATCTTTCAATATTTTCTTTCCTTAAAATCAATCTTAGTTTTCATTTCCTATTTTTCCTTTACCTAGTTACATTTTAGGGTTTTGCTATGTTGATTAGGCATTGATTTGGGTTTTTTAGGCATCATAAAAGCTCATATATATTGTTTTTTCACCCATGAGATTATCCTCCAAGATTTTCCTCTAAGACCTAGTCTTTTCCCCAAAATATTACATCAAAAATAGTTGAGATCCTAGGGTTTGTAATTCTAAACTAGGTGAATCCCAAGGTAAAACTAGATCATATTCCTTGTAAATATTACCTACAAGTTCCATGGACATTCCACTTGGAATTCACACCTCTAATTTACACAGGATTTCAACATGATTATTACAACATAAAACCCCATGGACATTCCTATTGCTTAGAACAATTCCAAGTCCCTGCAAACTTTTGACCTATAATTTTCACCTAAAGGTTCTATGGACTTTTCCATTTCTCATAAAAACTCCAAGTTTCATTCCACTTGTAACTCAAAACTCCAATCTCTACTAGATATTTCAACCTAATTTTGCATTTACACTTTCCCATAGACTTTTAACCTACTCAAAATAACTCCAAGTTTTGCAAGATTTTCCAATTATTTATAGCACTTATAAATCCTACCAAGTTTTATAGTTGGTTTTCCCTTAGTAGTATCTCCAAAATCCATGTCTAGGAAAGAGATGAAGTTTAATTTGAAAGGACTGATGTAACTCTTAGTTTAGAATATAATACCATTGAGATTATAGACATAGGCCTAGGTCACATTAACTTAGGTGACTTCTAGACCAAGATAAATGAATAATTAAAGAAAGAATAGATCAAGAGTATCTATGAATTTGGACTACCCTAAGAATTAGTTTTTCCCCTAATAGTGCAAATCCCTGAGCTAATACTTACACTAACACAACATTATGATGGTAACAAGAGAGAAGTGCTCAATGATAAAGGGAAAATGATTCTAAATATGGGCCTAGATTTCATTGATTCAATGTTTGTGATACAAAAATTTGAGATTTATCTAGATGTAAATCTAGATACATCCAAAAAATTCTTTAAAAATAATAACTTGGGATGTTAGAGAGTGATGAACAAGCAATTGTTGAGAATCCCTAAGGCTACCTCCATCATATTCCTAAAGATGCTAATAAGAATTGATTTCGAGGATGAGGTTGGAAACATAATTATGTTACTATATAAGATCATTGGTAGTCATAATGCAAAGAGTTTCCAAGAGTGGATGTATCAGTGAATATGGGTCATCCATGAGAATAAAAAATATGTCTATGAGTCCCAACTCATTAGTGAATCCCTCTAAAAGTAGTTGATGGAGGTGAAAACTATAAGGAAATTATACATGACTAGCTATGTAGTATATATATTGCCTAAGGGGAGATATTTCTTAGGCCTCAACACTAATCTATCAAGGAAAATAAAGTTTATAACTATTACCCTAACCTTAATTTGGAGGCTAGTAGATAAAACTTTAGAAGAGTGAATGATGTGTTCATTTATTATGTCATAATAATATTTGATAAGGAACTAGAGAAAAATATATTCTTTGATGAAACTAATGTATAAATCACCTAGTGGGGTTTCTACTTCATTCAATTCCCCACCTACTCTTATATTAGGGTCTATAGATTTAGTGGCTACCCTTACACTCTTTCAAGATATGTGAGTGATAAATGGGCATTGATGGATCTAGTGAGACATATTATGGAAACTCACAAGCTATTATCCAACAAACACAAGTTGAGAATTCATTTCCAAATAAATATAGGTAGATACACATGCCCCTCCCTAGCCAAATCTAAGTGTATAGATGCAGAGATGACATAGATGACCCTAAGGAATTTAGAGTTGAGAAAATACTATGATGTTCATGGAAACATCACTAAAATAATGGGAATCTCCACATATTCCCATGTCCCATAGTTTGAATATTTTTGGGAAGATCTAGATGATGATGAAGAATTCAGATTGAGGGACCACTCTTGAATGAACTTGGATCAGGTCAAATCTTTTGATTTATCACTAGTCCCTAAGGACTTGGTGGATTATGATTCCTTGGTACACAATAAATACTATAAATAGAACATTACTCAACCCCTTCTAGTAGTAAGGTGGCTTGTTCTTGAATCTTTTTCTTTTATAGATATAACTACCCATGTGATTAGTAAAACACTCAATTGGCTCAAGAGTAAAGCGGTCCAAGTCACCAAAGACAGAGTGAGTATCATAAAAATATATATTTAAACTCAAGGAGAAATTAATTTCACCATCAATAAATGGTCCCAATGGTACAACAACAGAGAAATTAGATAGGATAATAATCTCCCATAAGATGAATAAGAAATCAAAGGCCAAAAGAATATAATCAAGTAGTTAGGAAGTAGCATTAAACCAACTAATTATCATTTTGTCTAAGGATACAATGTAGTTGAATCATCCATAACTTCAACCCCTATCTAATTGATAATCATAACTCCTATCTCCATAGTTCATCCCCCACCTATTTTTATCATTCTTATAGATCCAACACCTCTACATACTATTTCCACTCTTAAATCACCCCAGGTGACTTGACCATCCATTCCCACCACTTTGTCCATAATAATAAGTCCATTTCCAATAGTGCAATCAAGTCAAGTGGACACTCAGGTTCCCCTTTTAGTAGATGCTTAGGTTTTTATTCCAAGTTCCCTTCCCATTATTTCACTCCCTACTTCCAAAATTCCTTTTATTTCATTTACAATCCCTTCCATTCATCCCTATTAATCACCAATACTACCCAACACTATATAGCTATAGACTCAGTCATTCTAGATTCAATTTTATTTACCAACCTAACTCTTGAGATGAGTACTACTTCATCTTCATCCCCATTCATCTTTCCTATTTTACCACCCCTAAGTGCCCCAAAAAAATTTATTGACTCATTTGATGCTTTGGCCTTCATACTTCTATCAGTCCCTAGGTTCTAACTCCTTGTGTCTAATTCTCTAACATTTCCATCTTCCACATCCCCAATAGACACATATGTCCCTATTACCCCTACCTCTTCCACTTCCATAGTAACCCCAACCCCTTTAGTAGAGATAGGAAAAAATAAGTCCTTGATGCAAATGTGGACCTTCATCATATAGATGATGAATAAATTGCATAGACATTTAAAGATCAATCAATGGAAATATCTATACAAAATTTAACAATTATCACTATGCCCACCAATACTACATATTCATCTATATATTCTCAAGTGATATTATCTAAAAAATAGGATACTACACCTAGGTTGTTATAATAAATAGTGGTGAAGAAATGCAAGTAGATGGTGTCCCCCATTACATTGGATTTTTACCTTTTAGATACACATAATAAATATAAGACTACTCTACAAAAAAAATTTAGGATATTCTATGACTCAATAGGGAAAGGTAAGTATAGATTGTAGTCCCCCCACTAGACAAATAGAAAGAATATCTAGTGGTGGGGGACTATCAAATATCAAAATTTCGCCTTGGAAGTCCTATGAGGGAAGGGTTGAAACATGATGTTCAATTCAAAATTAACTCCCTCTTTGAGAAAATGGATAGTGACAAGGTCACTAAAGATGAACTAAAAAAAGGTGGAATAACTAATGATTGCATTGAATAAATTCATTGATCCCATTATTTAATCATCACAACCTAGACCAACACAACTAGTCACCTAAATCATAGATAAGGCAACACTTGATATGGTGAAATAAATTGCAAGCATGTGAAGGGACACTGAGGAATGGGTAGAATATTTCATCTCTAAAGGAAACAAAATTATTGATATAATAATAGACTACTATATAGTTTTGAGAGAGAGAAGGGTCACCCTGAGTGAATTGGTCAGCAAATATGAGGGAGAGATAGAAATATTGAATCTTTTCTATCCTAAATTGATAGTTGTGGACTTAATTGACATAGACATCCTCTTTATAGAATAAATACTAAAAAATGATGGAGAGTGATAATAATTAGATAGAGCTACTCAATTTAGAATGAAAATGCTTATATATGTTGCCCATAAGTCCAAATTTTCCCATGATAAGGCCACTGACATGCTATATGACATGGAAGATTTATTGAATAAATTATCATGTCAACTAACTGATTATGAAGATAATCTTATTTTAGAAGAAGAGGTTTAGAGTAAATTCAAATAAGTTTTTGAAAAGGAATATATGTAAGATACCATCTTTACCTTGAGCTCTATCCATCGTTACATCAAATATCATAACACATTAGATCAAATGGGTAAATATATCCAATAATACATAACTTTGAGGAGGGAACTTTTCAATATAGTATATGACTATGAGATCACCAACATATACTCTTTTGGCCCATATGAGGACAAAATCTAGGAGATATTTAAGTCTTTTGATGCATATTTTTTTAAATTATAGGCCAAGAAAAATAAAGAGTAAAAAGAAGTGTTATAAATAGATTAATTATTTCTATTAAAAGCATTATTGTATATCATATTTTCATTATTGTAAAAATATTGTAAAGTTGTAAAAACATAACTTGTAAATTGTAACTATCTTTTTGACAACTCTTATTGAGAAAGAGTCATGTGTATTTTACACTTTCTATTTTGATAGGTTGGAAATTGTAAAAAGTAGACTTGAAAGTTACACTTTTCATTTTGAAAAGTTTTAACTACTTAAGTTGTAAAAACATATATTGAAAATTGTAATTATAGTTTTGACAAAGTGTTATGACTTAAAAGTTGTAAAAGTCTCTCTTGAAAATTATAGATTAGGGTTTCATAAAAAATTAACATAGGTTATCTTAAATTTATCTTTTATTTAGATATTGAGTTTCACTTTGGTGCCCCATTTGCATGAAGAGCCATTACAACTGTATGAAGAAGACCTAGGCCATTACATGAAGATTTTTCAAGTAACTCCATACCAAATGAAGATCATACCCATCTCTTGCATGATTATTTTCCAAATTTTTACCATGCCATTGATTCCATAATTATTTTAGATCAATCCTCTCTTTATGTATTTTTTAGATTTTCATGTTCCTTTACTAGGCATTGGATTTTAGGTTAACTACATCTCATTTATGAGATGTTTTGTATAAATATGGTCAATATGGTATTTTCCAATTTATCTTGTTTACTTCTAGATTTATTATTTTGAATTTTGAGTAATCTTTTTTGCATGTTATAACCTTTAGAAGGAAAAATAATTGAAGATTTGCCTTTCTTGTCTAATAAATCCCTATGTACACAAAGTTATTTGAATATTTGTGGATGTTATAATTCTTATTTTAGTCCTGTAATTTCATTTGTGGTAATTTTTTCCATTTTTTGAAGATTGTTTGATTAAAATAAAATAATCTTGTACCTTATTTGAAAAATAGCAAATACTACCTCCAATTTCCCATTTGCATGAGTTTGTGCTCCTAAAAAATTCAATTTATTTGTCTATTTTGTTATTTTCATTCAAGAAACCATTAACATCCATTATAAAAAATATTTGTTGCAATCACCATTTTTTAGTTTTGTGAAATTTCATTCTCAAACTCTTTTCCCTAGTCTAACCCTAGTTTAGGATCAAGATCACTAAAGAAGAATTTTTTTGATAAATTGGTAATTACCTAGTTTCATCAAATTTAGTGAAAGGAAGTCAGAATTATCAGAGGTTAACCTCAATTCACCAAGGTCCTATAGCTTGGAGGTGTTCCCATTATATCATTATATTTTCTCACAGTGAGCTACTACATCAATAATGGGTGAGAAATCTATGTGATAACAATTTTTGGCATGCCCAATGGGACATGAAAATTACAAATAAATTGGTGATATTCTCAATGAACATTGTAAAATCCTCATATAAATTTCAAAATCACCTGGTGACTCTAGTAGCTTATAGATTTAGAATTTCAAGGTCTACGTATGCCAAGCAAACAAACAAGATCATCTACTAAAGGTAAGAGAGCCAATTTTTTGTAATTATCATTTCCATCTAAAAAGAGATCAAAATAAGTTCTATCTTTCCCTAAAGTATATCTTATAATTTTATTTGCATTCACTCCTAGTACACATTATTTTCATACCTCCCATAATGGATAGAAATTTAAATTTCATAGCAATCAATGGAGGTAGCCCACTCCAGTTGGCCCAATATGATGATATACCTACCTCAGATATAAAAATCCTACCATCTTTTACTGGTGAAACTTCCACCACTCCTATGGAACACATATAAGATATTGCTAATCTTTGTTTAGTCCATAATTTGGTAAAAGATAATGTTAGAATTAGAATCTTAGTTTCCTCTTTCAAAGAAAAATCCTTATAGTGATATAGAGGTCTTCCTCTCAACTCTATCCAAGTTTGGGATGATTTAGGCACACACCATGTACTCAGTTTGAAGACAAGAGTGACCACCTTTACCTAGTTGAAAAGTTAACTACTATTCAATGGGCTCCTCATGAGCACGTGACTAATTTCAATTTCCATTTTCAAAAGGCATGGAATAGAATTACATTATTGGTCAAGCCAACTCTAAATAATGGTTTCCTATATTACTTGAGAGTCTTGAATAGTGACATAGATATTATGACTCAATTAATGGGTGGCATCAAACTTCTTGATGCCTATGAAATTTCAATAAGAGTAGAAAATTGTTTAATTAAAACAAGGGAATTTTACCCAAGGCCACCAATACCTCTATTTCTAGAAATACCTCCTATACCACCACTTACAATTTATCTAACTCCCACCACAAGAAAAATCACCAACCTTAAATCATGTACTTATAGATGATTTATATGAGGTTAAGTCACCACTCAAGAGTTTTGGAAATGAGTTCGTAACAATGAAGAGGTAATAACCTATTTATACCATTCATACCTATTTAGGATAACCTGACTTAGGAGTATGAATGGTGTTATCCTTATAACCATAATACGTGTCTTAATGGTGTCATCAACCAAGCCTTGATGGTGTAATTCATATCAAACACACTGGGACAACAAGAAGAATCCACTTCCCAACATGCAGATACACAAGAACCTTCTCAAGGTGAGGCAACTCTTCTAAACTAGTAAGAGGATGAATTTGGTAATGTAAATCAAGAGGAAGTATTGTTCAATGGTATAGGTCCTATGGTATCTAATAAATTTTTTAATAAAAGAGTAATATAAAATGATCATCCCCCTGGGGTGGAATAAGCTAAAACTTCTAAAGTTGTAAAATAACTTGCAAAGAGAAACACAGTACCAAGGCCACACTTTATACCTATGGGCCAACCCAAAATAAAAGTGTTGAATCTAAATCTTTTAAAAGAAGACATATCTCCCATAAAGGCACGAATAAAGGTTGGTAATATTCCTATTAGTATTGTTGAGCAAATTAAAAAGACTAATGTAAATGTTACTATGTGGGAAGAACTATCCATTCCTGCACAAAGGGATTTTATCAAAGAGGCTTTGAAAAACTTTTAAATAGTGGACAAAGTTCCATCCAAGGGTTCTAATGTTGTAATTAATTTTTTTCAACCACAAAATGACACAAACAAAAAAAAAATGGTAAACCTCCCCCTTTCTATCTTTCACTCATAGTAAGGAAGCATCTCATTCATCAGGGGCTAGTAGTTCTATTATGCCCAAGAAAATATTTGATGCCCTTGGTATAAAGTATACACATGTCAATAAAAGTGTGTTTAAATTGTATGGGACTAATATTTTAATAATAAGAATAATAAAAGGGCTAAATATCACTATTCATGCTTATCCAAACTTGTTAATTTCTTAAGATATCTCAGCCATTAATCTCCCCCCTTACTTTTCCTTTTGTCTTTCATGAGATTTCACTACAAATATGGGAGGATATCCATCTATATTTTGGTCTCACATGTTTCTTTAGATGATATATGAAACAAGAGTAACAATAAGAACTGAACCAATCATGAAATATCATATTAAACCATATAATTCTATCCTTATAGACATGAATTACACACTATAGTATCAGAAAGAAGAAGATGACCATGAATTTGAAAAAACTATAGAAGAGATTTCAAACACTCATCTAGATGAATGGGGATCATCCATCAAATTTTATCCTTATGACTATGTATAGGAAATAAGGTTATGTACATATTGCATTCATGAAAATGATGTAATTATCCTAAACCTGGTAAAACCAACAAAAGATATTCAAGGAATGTAGAAATTTTTATTCAATGGTTTGAGAATTAGGAATGGTGTAGGTGTACGTATTATCTTGATCTCTCCACAAAAGGAGAGTTATTTATATTCTTTTAAACTTTAGTTTAGTTGTACAAATAATTTAGCTAAATATTAATCTTTAATTATAGGTCTATAATTAGCCAAGGGGAGAGGGATAAAATCCTTTAAAATATTTGGTGATAGTGAGTTGATTATTCACTAGTGAGATCCAAAAGCATAACCAAGAATAATTTTCTAAGATCTTACAAACATAGGGTTTGGGACTTGTTAGAAGACTTTACTACTCTAAAAATTCAAGTGGTACCAAGAACATAGAATAAAGATGTTGACTATATGGCCTTCAAAGGCTCCCAATGTAACCTACCAAAAGAAATAAAGAAGGAAAACATCCGACATGTAATATTGATAGTGAGGCCATATGTTTTTGATAATGCAACCAATTGGTAAGTCTTCGATAGTGAGCAACAACTTGTGAACTTTCTAAGAGAATAAGCTAAATTCTCTAATAGGAATCAATCAAGATTCTAGGATCAATATGGAGATTATATCATCCAATTGAATACAAACAAATTATCTATGGGTCTTGTTACACTAGAAAACATCTTCAATTTAGATGATCAGTTGAAAGGTAAAAAGAAGAACACCATGATAAATGAATAAAATTGTGAGCCAGTGGTCATCTCAAAAGGGAAATGATTGAAGATAGGAAAGGTATCTAATGATTATAAAAAGTAATAGTTTACTAATTTGTGTCAATAATGAGTTATCATGATCTAAAGGGTTTTGACCCTAGCTTAACCCAACGTACAATAGAGCTTGATCCAAATACCAATCTTGTTAAAAATAAATAGAGATAAATTAATCCAAAGATAGAACCCTTAATTAAGAGTGAGTTATCCAAAATAATAAAGGCTAACATCATATTCCTTATCAAGAAATCATCTTGGGTTGCTAATTTGGTCCTTATAAGAAAGGAACATGGTGAAATCAGGCTTTATGTAGATTTCAAGGATGTAAATAAAGCATCTCTAAAGGATAATTATCCCCTTCCGCCTATGGATAAAATTCTATAAAATATATTAATATCTAAAAGGATTTCTCTTCTAGATGGTTAGTTTGGTTATAACCAAATCTTGGTGTAAGAATCAGACCAGTTCAAGATTGATTTCACCACAAAATGGGGTACATATGCATATAAAAGAATGCCATTTGTTTTGACAAATACTGGTGCAACATTTCAAAGAGCCATGGATATGTATTTTATAGGTTTAATAAATGAGATGATCCTAGTATACCTAGATGATATCAATATTTACTCAAAGCATGTTGATGCAAACCTAGATCACCTTAGTAAAATTTTTGAAAGGTATAGATAATAATAAGTTTCCCTCAATCCAAAGAAGTGAATTTACATAGATCATGAAGGAAAAATACTAAGAAATATTGTTTTAAAGGAGGGTCTTGTAGTATACCCAAAGATAATTAGTGGTATATCTACATTAGCACTACCAAGCCATAAGAAAGGATTACAACATTTTCTTGGAAAAATCAACTTTGTAAGAAGATTTTTTTCAAATTTTGTCTCTATGGCCAAACCCCTTATTGAAATGCTCAAGAAAGGTATCATTTTTAGCTTGAAATAGGAAGGAAATGATAACTTTGAAGCCATTAAGTAGGCTATTTTTCAAACCCTAGTCAATCCTAACTATGATAAAGATTTCATTCTCTGTTATATTGGAGGGGAAGGCAACATCTTAGCTATTTTAACTCAGCATAATAAAGAACAATTGAAATAACCAATATCTTTCTTCAGTCAATCCTTAAAGGATTATGAAGAAAATTATAGTTTCATGGAGAAAAAAGTATATGTTGTGACTAAAGCTCTCAAAAATTTTAGGCATATGCTATTTAATAATAAAATTCATCCTATGGTAAGTCACCAAAGTGTTAAAGAGTTCTTACTGAGCTAGGAGATAAAAGAAAAAAGATTAGGATGGATCACAAAGGTCATGAAATATGACATGAACATCAAAATAAAAAAGTGTGTAAGAGGGAAGGGATAATGTGAATAAATATCTTCTCAAATCAAGACTATTGTAGCAGTATCTAAAATAGTATATGCTCAAAGTGCACCTCAGATAGCCAATCCACCTCCTTTCAATAGCTAGGTCTATGACATGATCATTTTCTTGTAGACTGGAAAGTATCTATGTGACTTTTATTCGTCCAATAAAATGTATTTTAGACTCCAATCCATTCCTTATGTTCTTGTTGATGGAATATTATTTATAAAATATATGAATGGATTCATGCTAAGATGTATCAAGCATAATCAAGTCCCCATGGTGCTTGAATAATTTAATGATGACCCAAAAGAGGAGATTTTTGTGTAAGAACCAAAGCCATCAAGATAATGAGGTGGGGTTATTATTGGCCTAAATCATTCAAATATACCCACCAATGGGTAAAAAACTATGATAAGTGTTCGTACTTTATAGGTAAATAGAGATTAGTAGCTTTCCCTCTGAGACTAATTCAAGCTAACCAAGCATTTGCTCAATCAAGATCAGATTTCATTGGTATGATCAATCCATCATCGAGTGTAGGCCACAAATGGGTCCTCACAAAAATAGTCTATGTTATAACATGGACTAAATTAGTTTCACTAAACTATGCCACAGAGGCATTTATCATGGAATTCATGGATGAAATAGTCTTAAGGTTTGGTGTTCCTCACACCATTATCTCAAATAATGCCAAAGATTTTGTGGGTGCTCAAGTGATTGAATGAGATATAAAACACAATGTATACTTGACTGATTATTCCAATTATTACCCATAGGGTAATGGGTTGGCCAAGTCTACCAACAAAAACCTCATAATAATTATCAAAAGAGTAATGGAGGATAACCAAAGGACATGTCACATAAAGTTGAAATCAACATTATGCATTAATAGGGTCACCCTTAAGAGATCCATTGACAACTCCCAATTCATGTTGGTATATGAAAAGGAAGCTTTATTCCCACTATCAATTGAGTTACCATCTCTAGATCTGAATCACCAATTAGATTCAATTAACAATGATGAAATGATAATAAGATTGGCTAAATTAATGGAAATAGAAAAAATTAAGAACCAATCAATGAAAGTCCTAGAAGTAAATTAGGCTTAAATAAAGAGGTCTTTCAATAAAAATGTAACTGACAAGAGATTCAATGAAGGATACATGGTTCTTAAATAGGATGTAGACAAAGATAAACTAGGAAAGCACACCAAGTTTGATGCAACATGGAGCAGTCTATACATTATAACTTAGTAGAAAGGAGCTAATGCATTCTAGTTATGCAATATCAATGGATTAGCACTACCTATCCTAGTCAATGGTATATAACTCAAGTCTTTATTTTGAGGTTGGAATTCATTCAAAAAAATAAAATTTTGTATAAAATAGGGTTAGTTATGTTTTCTAAAATATGTGCTTTTACACAAGTCAACTCATTATAAGTTTTATTTCCTTAATTTATTATATTTTTCCCTATTTTGTTCTTATTTAGGCAAATCCTAGTCTTTTTCTTCACGAGTTAAAGTGTGTTAAGATTAAAATGACTCCATACCCAATAAACTAGAAGGTTACTAGAAAGAAACTAATTAACAGGTAATCACCCCATAGAGGTCATGAGAAAATTTGCTATTTTTGCCTCAAAAAAATCAAAATGTCAAGTATCCTAAGGGAGACCCCATAATTTTTTAGAAGAATGCCTTGAATTGACCCAAATCACCCTTTTCATTAATCCTAAAGAATCCAAAACTCTACCTACAATTTGTAGTTTATAAAATTGCAAATTAATTCTCAAGCTCCAGATCCCACAATGCATTAGTCAATAAAATTTAGATATCTAACTGTAATTTATAGTTTTAAAAATTTTAAATTACATCTAGACCTTTGGATCCCATAATACACTAGTTAGTGGAAACTAAAACCCCACTTGCAATTTTCACTTTTGTAAATTATAAATTACAAGCAGAGTTTGGTTCCTGCAAACCAAGTACCCCATAAAAATTGAACTCATATTGAAATTTGTAATTTTAAAAAATCTAAATTATAGGCAAAGTTACACTTCTCACAAAACACTCTATCCAGAATCCAGAACTTGGAGAGAGATTTTAAATTTGCAAAATTTCAAATTTCAATCCAGGTTCTACTTCCCACCAAGAACCTAGCTCATGAAATCCAAAAATCTAAGCATAATTTGTAATTTTTTAAAATCACAAACTATTCTTGGAGTTTTGCCTTCTCATTTGTAAAGATTTCAACCAATCATGACCCATAAAATCTAGAGGTCAATGTGTAATTTTCAAAATTACAAAATTTCTTGAAGACTTTGAGGCTTTACCAATAACTACCATTAAAACATTAATTATAGGGGGTCTATATAAACATGGAACTAGGGTTTATTTAGTAATTTTTCAATCTTATAAACTGCATTTTAAGCTCCCACCTTGAATTTTTAACTCAACATCAAGCCACAACTATGAACCATACCTCGATCCATGCACTACACCTATAAGTAACACCATAATGGATCCTTGCATGGTACCTTATTTAACCCCTTGCATCTTTTCAAGCTTTTCTTTCTTGTAAACCAATATTTTTTTTCATTTCCTATTTTTCCTTATACCTAGTTACATTTTATGGTTTTTATGTGTTGATTAGGCATCAATTATGATTTTTTCAGGTATCATGAAAGCTTTATATATTTTTGTTTACCTAAAATATCATCTTCTAGGATTTTTCTCTAAGAGCTAGGATTTCCCCCCAAATCTCTCATAAAAAATAGTTTAGATCCTAGGGTTTGTAATTCCAAACTAGGTGAATATTCCCAAGGTAATACTAGAGCATATTTCTTATAAATATTCCTTACAAGTTATATGTACATTCCACTTGTAATTCACACCTCCAATTGCCATGGGATTTTAACCTAATTATTAAAACATAAAACCCAATGGACATTCATATTGATAAGAATAATTCCAAGTATTTATAGACTTTGGACCTATAATTTACACCTCAATGTTCCACAGAGTTATCCATTTCTTAGAACAACTCCAAGATCTATAGATAGTCCACTTGAAAATCACACCTCCACTCTCCAATAGAGATTTTAACCTACTTTTGTAGCTGCACTTTCTTGTGGAATTTTTCCCTATGTAGAACAACTCCAAGCTCTACCAGAGTTTCCACTTACTTCTAACATCTAAAAATCTTGCCAAATTTTGTAGTTGGTTTCCCTGAATAGTCTCTCTAGAATCCATATATGGGAAAGATATGAAGTTCAAGTTGAAAGGACCCATTTTAACTCTCAGTTTGGAATCTAATACCACTGAGATTACAAACATAAACCTAGGTCACATTGACCTCAGTGACTTATAGACTAGGATAAATGCAAACTTTAAGAATTTAAAGATCTAGAATATCTATGACTATGGACTACCCCAAGCATTAGATTTCCCATGATGATATAAATCCATAAGATATTACTTACACTAGCACAACATTATAATGTTGACAAGAGAGAGGTGCTCAATGATAAAGGGAAAAGGATTATAAATATGGACCTAGATTTCATTGATTTAGTGTTTATGATACTAGAATTTGAGAATTATCTAGATATAATTCTATAAACATATAAAAATTTATTTAAAGACAAAAACTTGGGATGCCATCGAGTGATGAATAAGCAATGGATGACAATCCTTAAGGTTGCCTCTACTAGATTTCCAAATATCACTAGTAAAAATTGATTTCAAGGATGATGTTAGAGACATAATTATATTGTTTCATAGGACCACTAGTAGTCCTAATGCAAATAATTTCCATGAGTGGATGTATCAATATATATGGGACATCCATGAGAGTAAATAATATATCCACTAGTCCCAACTCATCAGTGACTCCCTCCATAAGCAATAGATGGAGGTGAAAACTACAGCTAAATTTTACATGATTAGCTACCTAGTTTATATATTGGTAAAGGGGAGATCTTCCCTAGGCTTCATAACAATAGCTATTGAGGAAAATAAAGTGTATAACTATTATCTTAACCTCACTTTGGAGGCTAGTAGACAACACTTTAGAAGAGTGAATGATGCATTCATTTAATTGCATCATAATAATGTTTGATAAGGAACTAGAGAGAAAGAGATTATCTGATGTAGCTACTATAAAAATCACCTAGTGTGGTTCATAATTCATTCATTTATTCACCTACTCCTATATTAGGGTATGTAGATTTAGTGGCTACCCTTACACTCTTTCAGGATATGTGAGTGATAAATGGGAATTATTGGAGCTAGTGAGGCAACTTCTAGAAAATCACAAGTTATTATCTAGTAAACACAAGTTGGGAATTCATTTCCCAAGTAATATATGAAAATACACATGCCCCTCCTTAGCAAAAGCTAAGTTTGCTAATTTAGAGATGACATAGATGACCTTAAGGGATTTGGAAGTAAGACCATACCATGAAGTTCATGACAACATCACCAACACATTGGGAATATCCACATATTCCCATGTCCCATACTTTGAATATTTTTGGGAAGATATAGATGATGAGGAGGAAGTTAATGTGAGGGAACACTCTAGAATGACCTTTGATTAGGTCAAATCTTTTGATTTAACACCAATCCTTGAGGTTTTTGTGGTTGATGAGTCCTTCATAGATAAGGTCTACTATAAATAGATTTTTACTCAACCCCTTCTAGCAGTAAGGTGATCTAATCCTAAATATTTTTCTCTAATAGATAGAATTTCCCATGTGATAATTAAAACACTCAATTGGATTAGGATTAAAATAGTCAAAGTGACTAAGGATACAATGAGTATCACATAAAAGTTATTAAAACTTAAGGAGCAAGGAATTCCACCATCAATAGAGGGTCTTAGTGGTGCAAAAATAGAGAATTAAAATAGGCCAGTGATTTCCCATAAGAATAAGAAGAAATCAAAGGCCAAAAGGTGATAATCAAGTAGTTAAGGAGCAACAACAAACCAACTGATTATCATTTCATGTGAGGACATAACTTCAATTAAATCATCCATAAATTTAACCCTTATCTCAATGATAGTCATAAATACTATCTCCATAGTTCATCCCACACTTTTTTATATTAATTTGTCATGTCAAATCCATATTACTACACTATCATTTGAAACTTTCCAAAAATTAGTCATTAGCCCTTTATAGCTGGTCAAATCGATGAATTATGGTCTAAAAACACAATTTTTGGTCAAAAATGTTTAAATAGGGTTAAAATGTCATAATTTCCTTTTAAAAAGTCTTTAAAATATCCATTTGGCCCTTAGTCATGTTCAAAGATGTGAAAAAATCCTATGTCTAAAGTTTCAAATCATGAAAAGGTGTTTTAATGAGTTTCCTAAGCCTAAAAGGCCCCAAAATAGCCCACACATGCAAAATTTATAATTTTAAAATATGTAAAAGGTTAAAAAGGATATTTTTCCATGTTATAACATGTGATGCTTCTCAAATGATCTTTACCAAATGGTGGAAGGATTTGGTAGTCTTTTAAAGGCAAGAAAGAGCTTATTTTCCTTCATTTTACAAGAGAAGTATAGATTCTATATAGTATCAGTAGGGGTTATAAATTAAATGGAATATTCAAGATTCATGATTATTTTCATGGTAATTAATTTACATATAGAACCAAAACCAATCCTCTATTGTAACTTGCTTAGTTTGCACAAGGAGACCTACTTACAAGTTTGAGAGTGGTATGGACTACTGAGGAAGAGTACAACTCTAAAATTTAGGGTGAAGAAAGTAGACTCAGAGGGATTATTGATGGTTTAAGTGGATCCTAAATTTGAGTATCCAATCTCATGAACCATAAATTTGAATATATGTTAATTTTTTCTACCACATAATCAAAAAGACAACCAATTTTTTTCTAATTTTTCTTCACCAGGGCATAGTTTCAAGGAAATTCAAATTATTCTAGGATATTGGGGACTTGTTATAACTTTCCATGTCCTTATAAATATATTACTCATGTAATTAAAGGTCAAACAAGGCTTAAAAACTCATACAGTAAATTTGTAGTGTAGTATGAGATTCAAAGGTGAATTATACAATCTTCAAAGAGGAAGACAACCTTAATTTTTTAAGAAAATTGTGTTTTATAGGGTTCCATCAAGTTTTTCAGTGTTTATAATCATAATTATTATAAATTTTCCAAGTATAATGGTCAATAATCAATCATATGCTCTTAAAGTGCCTAAAGAGGCTTATTTTAGCATTCTTTAAGTTTTCTTTGCATATTTTTAGGTTTCTATAGAAAACTAGGTTTGTGATTAACCCTCTTGCACTCCTCTAATTACCTCCAAATTCATGAAGTGTGATGTTTTTATGCACATGTTTTCATATATCCCATCATATTGGTATTTGTCATGCTTTACCATGCTCATTCCCACCACAATTCCATTCATCTCCACCTCACTGTCATACACAACCATATCACTATGTTTTCACCCTTTTTCCATCCTCTTTTCATGTCCTTTCATCATCTTTCATCCTCCATTTATGGTCATAGTACCTTCATACCTTCTCCTTTCCATATTTTCATGGTTAGAAACACCTAATGAAGTTTTAAGGTCAACATGAGCATGGGAAAGAAGAGTATGGGCTAGTCAAGGTCACATATAGTCATGATATTATACCTACAGGCTTGTGCCTTATGGAAAAATCCTACAAAGCTCCTACATGCACTCACAAACCTCAACAACTAGTTGATCGTGACATAGACATAGTAGATGATGACCTTATGATGGAGGATATTCAAGGATATCATAAAATTTAAGAGGGTATTTGAGGAGATAAAATTACCTACAGCCTTAAGTGCACCTATAGGTCTATGTCACATTCCAAGGATGCCTAATTGTATATGTTTTAGATCTTGAAGGGTTATTTTTTAGAAAGTGAGTGTGCAGTAACAAAGATAGACTTTTTTTTGAAGATACTTCCACATGAACAAACATTGAATAAGAGAATTTTCAATTTTTAAACAAGCTTAGAATCAAGGAAAAGCTTGGACAGGTCTATGTCATAATTAAGCATTAAAAGGAAGGCTTATACCTATGAGGGTTATGGTGAGATCTTTTAGTGCAAAAGGAATCATGGAAGCAAGGAAATGACCTAGATGAGGTAAAATATCACAAATAAATTTACAAGATTTCTATCACTAATGAATCATCATGCTATAATTAGGGCACAATGTAACCTAGAGGCAACATATAACCCTACAGTCAAGCTACAATCAAGGTAGGGAGTAGGGTTACTATGAAGTGAGTTGATTCCAAATACTTGGAAACAAAGTTCTTAATGGTAACATGATTATGGGAATGTATAAAGAAAACCCTGATGATAATGGAGATCACGAGGAGGCTATGAAACTTGTGAGGCTTTGATAGGGGCTGGTGGAAAATATTAACCTACAACCATGCTAATACATGCCTGTAGTCATCAAATGAAAGAGTTTTCTAATGCAATGGCCTGGTGAGGAGTTTCTTGTTTCAATAGTGTGTTAATGGATATTGTGGATTATGACCATTAAGAAAGTATTAATGGATTATCCTAAGCATGGATATAGTGAGGTTCACCTAACAAGAGCATCTACAATCATACTTAGGAGTGACAAGCCTATAACCATTTACAAAGGTCTTTCAATACTGAAAAGAACAAGAGTGGACAATGGCCTATAGGGTTATTTCATATCCAATGAATGAAGAGTTTGGAAATAAAATTATGACAATATCATCAATAATTCATGATTTCAATATCAAATGACCACCTACATAGTCATGGCATCTGACATGTATGGAAATATACCTAGTTCAAGGCCCAACATGCTTGAAACTAGTCAAATTACTTATAAGGAAAATATGTGAAGAGATATATTTTTGGATAAATGGTATTTAATAATATATTGAGGATCATATTTCCAATAAAAAAATTTAAACCTAATCATCAAATGCACCTATAGCAGCAAAACATAGTCATTTGAGAAGCCTAATTGACTTGTTTGAAGGTCAAAATATTCTTGAAAACATGGGTAGAAGTTGTTTTCAAGTTATTAAAGAGAATTTTGAGATAATTTATGATTATTTTTATCTTTAAAACATATAAAATATATGAAAAGACATTCAAACATGCAAAACTCAGTCAAAAAAATGTAGACAGTCCATGCAGAGGGGTCAATTTTGAGAGAAGATTAAGGTTTCTAGGAGCTAGAGGTGGAATTTTGACTTTAAATTTTGTAAATAAGGTAATCATGAGTTATATAACCATATTAAAAAAATTAATGGACATTTTATTATTGCATATACTCACTATTTTTTCATAATCCTTAGCATGTCTGTTTGAGATCACCATCAGAGTAGGTAGTGTTTAGGAGTGTTACAAAGGTTTCTAAGCCCAAGTAAAAGTTTCAAAATAATGGAATTATATTTTTAAATCATAATAATACATTTAAATAATGTAAAAAATACAAATTTTATGCAAACCATGCTCATACATGCTTATGCAAGCAAATAGACATATAGGCCAAAAAGGGGTTTTTTGACTTTTCAAGTAAAATGTGATTTTAAAGTATTTTTATATAATGGTGCATAACCCATGATAATTTTTCAGTAATTTTTAAGTATGGGAATATTTATTTTATTATTGGTGAAGTTTTTCACTTTTTGTAGCTCTAAGCACCCTTTTGAGCCTCCTGTTCATATGCTCATATCTTTCACCATGTGTAGAGTTTGGATGAAAATTTTTATTATGTTTTTATTAACCCTATTTAATTATAATTCATTAAAAATTTATATAATTTTATTTTATTTGCTTTATGAACAATCACTAAGAGCATAGGTAGCCCAAAATGTAGTCAAAACCCCACAGGCAAATTTCTTCCACATGGTAATTTTTCATATCTTATACATGGGAATAAAATATTTTTAAGGATGTTAGGGGGATTAATTTTATACATATAAATTTAAATATTTATATATTTATACTTCATGAATCATCATTTTGAAGTTTCAGCTTCAAAACCCTCCCAAGCCTTCAAAAAACTAGTTTGAAAAAATTGATTTTATTGCCACCAAATCACCATGAATAAGAAAAAATAGTTTTTAAAAATAAATTAAACTTATAGATAATTTTATAAATGCTAATTTTACATATGGATCTATATGGATCAGGGCAAAAATCATGTTTTTTTGGAAAAAAGCATGTAAAATGAAGTACAAAGCAGTTCAATGGAATATAATCAATGGATATTGAATCCTAAGACTTTTTATTCATCATAAAATATTAATTTTGTCATAAATAATCCTATAAGTGCCCCTACTAGCTCAATTAAAATAGCTAATCTGTAGGAAAATGGAGTAAAATAGGCCTAGTCAACCTTGTTAATTGAATGGTGAGAGTTTTCTCATCAAAATCACATATCTTGTGATGAGAAAAGTTGTTCCAGGTCTAGCATATTTATTTTTTTCAGGTTCAAAGGTGTAAATTTTTATTTTCCATGGATTCCAAATTCTCAAATAAGCTATTAGGGCTAATTGGTCTAATAGGCCTAATTGATCAAATTGTAAAATTTTGATCTTTAGCATTGGAATTTGGTTACCAAGGAGTTTAAATTGAATTTAAACGAGGCATGTTTTTTTTTCCCATGTATATTTCATGCATATTTCATCCTTCAAATCTCATTTTCATACAAGATGGAGTTAGTTGGAGTTGATCAATCAAGTCTTCAGTTCATTTCTGGAAACCATCATGCATCTCTCCTCAGTGGTCATGTTATTCAATTCTTTCAAACATTTCCAACTCAACCTCAATTGGAGTTAAATCATCCAATTTTTGGCATATCATCTTGTATGAAAGAATATTTGACTTGTCACATGGGCCCACCACCTCTTTTCTATGCCAAGATTGAGGATTTTGCATGTTTTGAAGGCTTTGAGGATTTTCGAGGTCTTGTTTTAATATTTTAAAAGGATTAGGTCTTGATTTAACTAAAAAATACTAATCCTTCTTAATTTTTAGTTACACATTGGTGATGAACTTTTTTTAGACATATATATGGATTTTTGAAGCCAATTAGTAGGATTCTTGAAGCTAGAACAAAAATTGTAATTTGGCATCATACATCAATAAAGGAGATCTTTTGCACATGAGTTTATACCAAAATAGAGTGTATTTTTAATTTTATACTAGCATATAAGTGGGATTTTTATCCCCTTCTTTTAGGTCCTTTCCTCACCTATTTTTTTAAATTTCATCCTCTACAGGTCATTTGAAGAGCTAGGAATAAAAATTGCATTACAGGTTTCTTTTAAGCCTTGTTTTGAAACACTTATGTTTAGGACTAATCTAAAGAGTTTTATTTTGATTCATATGTGTCTGTTATTTTAAAAAATATTTTATATAATAACAATCTAATCAAGTGCATCACCATAGTAGGTAGGATTTCCTTTTTTAGCTTCTTTCTTCCATTTTCACCCCAAAAATAAAAAACATAGATTAGTTTTAGTAATATATCTTAAGGGAACCAACCCTCTCTTGAGGTTCTTCTCACTTAAAAGTTACTCACTCTCTAAGAATATCCAATAATATTATTTGGAGAGAAGGTTTGCTTTTCACATCTTCATACAAGGTGCACTCTAGGTTGATAACAATTTCTAGCATGCCTAGTGGGACACATTCTACATACTAGCCTTTGGAGGCATTCAGAAGATCAGTGCAACCTTTAGGCACTCAAAGCTGGTTATGAACATTAGTATCATTTTAATATTGATTAATTTCATAATTTTGATTAATAATGGTATTTAATGGCTTATTTTAGTATGGATCCATATAATCTTTACTATGATTAGTATGACCAACTCTATCATGAGCCATCCTACCCATCTAACCAACATAATCATGGCCATTTTACAATTACCCAACCCATATAAGCACTTAAAAAAAATTAGTGAACCTTGAAAATCATCCACTAGAGCTATACTCATATAACTATTATGGCTAGGATACCCCTACTCACCAAATCCATTATGTGAGAGAGTAATTATAGTAAATAAAAGAAGAATGGGCTCCTGTTGAGAGAACAAATTGGAGTAATCTCATTGGTGAGATGATGGATGTAGGTGGTTACAATAAAATAATTAAGGAAAAATTAAAAGGCATCAAAGAAAAATAGGTCCAACCTCACTCATCTTATATGCCATCCATTCCTCCTCAAGAGACCATTCCAAGTGCCCCTTTGACTTTGGCAAGTTCTTCCTGTGTTTCTCAGACCTTCCCTTCTTAGAGATTTATCCAAAAGAAATTTTAAATAAAGGATATTTTTATGGCACACCCTATTGTTGAGATCCATGACTCCATCCTCCCTTAAGAGGTTTCTTGTGTTCTTTATCCTTAATAAACCACTAACCACTTTAAAGAGAAGATATTCCAAGAGAACATTGATAAGTAGACCAGAGAGTTGGAGCTAAAGATAAAGAAAGATGAGAATTAGAATCAAAAGGTCAAAAAGAGCCTCTATCTTTCCCATCTTGGAACCAAATCATGCAATCAAGCCAATCTAAAGCTACTCAACCCTGATCCCTCCCTCAAGAAACTAGCTCATTTCCATCTTGGAAATCCATCCAGAGAAACATGCAAAAGAAGGAAGAAGGCATTAATCTCAAAGAAAAATAATTAAACCAAGGATTTGTTCTATATGTCTCATCTCTCTTGGAGCCACTCCAATAATATCTTATGCCACTCCTTGAAGAGGAACTAGTGCAATTTGGAGGTGATATCCAATAGGAAGAATACCATTGGTAGTAGTTGTACCATGATTTCATGAGTGAAATTTATGAACTTAATATGGCAGACTTGGATGGTGAGATAGTACAAGAAGTTGAATCTTCATATAAGGTTTTCATTAATTTCTTGGAGATTCAGGAAGACAATGCTACTCTGGTGATGCCCAAGCAAAATGATAAGGCTAGTTTGATGAGAAATTAGTACAAATATAAGACATGGATGAGATTGAGGTATCTCTTATTCAAAAATATCAAGTGCTTGAGAAGGTGGACAAAGGGTTTTCAATTGAGGACAATGACCAAGATTGGGCATAATATGTAAAGATCCTTGATGATCCTGAAGAACTTGTAGCCAAGAAGAAGCCCATTCTTACTAAGGACACCATAGAAATCAAATAGGTGTGTCTTATGGGACCACCATTGGAAGTTTTGGTCAAGGAACCATCTAAAGAAATTAGCACTGTTCGGTTATATACAGCTGATTTATTTAAAGATACCTAGTTCTCACTTATCATCACACCAATGAAATTGGAAAATAAAATAAAGAATAAGGAGGTATCAAGACTAAGGTTTAATAAGTTTCTTTCCTTATTCAATATTCCATCTCATCATGGAAGTGAATTATCAAATTTTCTTTTTGATCTAGGAGGACTAGCAAATTAGAGGTTAGTTTGTACATAATAGACTACCTCTTATTATTTCTCTAAGTGCACATCTTCACATAATTTTAGTATTTTTATTTCTTTTCTAGTTGTTGTTGTCCTTTCCTCTAAGTGCACACATGCACATGTTTGTTTTTGTTCATGTTAGTTTTCTTTGTTTGTGTCTTTGTCTATAAAACCCTTCCTAATTTTGGCATATATCTAAGTTTGTAATAGCCAGAATCTCTGAATTCTTTGACCAACAAGCTAGTCAACCCTCAGAAGTCTCAAAAATTGATATTAATTTGGAATTTCAAGGCCAAATTACTACCCTTATCATTTGAAACTTTCTAAAATTAATCATTAGCCCTTTGTAGCTGGTTAAATCAATGAATTCTGACCTAAAAACAAAAAAATTAGTCAAAAATATCAAAAATAGGGTTAAAATGTCATAATTTATTTTAAAAAGGTCTTTAAAAAAACCATTTGGCATTTATTCATATTTAAATATTTGAAAATAGCCTATGTCTAAATTTTCAAATCATGAAAAGGTGTTTTAATGAGTTTCCTCAGACTAAAAGGCCCCAAAATAGCCCACACATGCCAAATTTATAAGTTTAAAACATGGAAAAGGTTAAAAAGTATATTTTTTCTTGTGATAACATGTGATGATTCTAAAATTTTGTTTACCAAGTGGTGGAAGGCTTTGGTAGTCTTTTAAAGGCAAAAAAGAGCTTATTTTCCTTTATTTTACAATAAAAGTATAGATTCTCTAAAGATTCCATAAAATATTAGTAGGGGTTATTAATTAAAGTGAATATATAGGATTCATTAGTAGTTTAATAGCAATTAATGGCCTTATAGGCCAAAAACCAATCCTCTATTGGTACTTGCTTAGTTTGCACAAGGAGATGTGCTTGTAGGTTTGAGAGTGGTGCAGACTACTGAGGAAGAGTAAAAATCTAAAATTTTGGGTGAATAAAGTAGACTAAAATGGATTCTTGATTATTGAATTGGATCCTCAATTATATTATTTAGGCTCATGAACCATCCATTTGAAGATAGGTTAATTTCTACTATCTTTTAACCAAAAAGGCAAACTTTTTTTTCCAATTTATCTTCACCAGGGGAGATTTTTAGGGAAATTAAAATTATTATAGGATATTGGGAAATTTTTCTACCTTTACATGGCCTTATAAATCTATTCCTCATGAAATTTAATGTCAAAAAAGGCTTACAAACTTAGCCAGTCAATTTGTAGTGTAGTATGAGCTTCAAAGGTGAATTGCACGATCTTTGAAGAGGAAGGCAGCCTCAAGTTTTCAATAATTTGTGTTTTTCAAGGTTCCATCAAGTTTTTTATGGTTTATAATCATAATTCTCAAAAAAATTCCAAGTATCATGGCCAATAAGCCATTATATGCTCTTAAAGTACCTAAAGAGGCTTAGTTTAGCATTCTTTAAGGTTTCTTTACAAATTTTTAGGTTTTTTTGTAGAAAACTAGGTTTGTGATTAACCCTTTTGTACTCCTATAATTACCTCTAAATTCATGAGGTATGATGTTTTGTGCCCATGTTTGTATATATCCCATCATTTTGGTCTTTGTCATGCTTCACCATGCTCCTTCCCATGACCATTCCATTCATCTCCACCTCACTATCATACATAGCCATATCATTGTGTTTTCACCATTTTTCCATCCTTATTTCATTTCCTTTAATCATATTTCATCCTCCATTCATGGTTATATCACCTTCATACATTCTACTTTCCATAGTTTCATGGTTGGAAAGAGCTAATGGAGTTTCAAGGTCAACATGAGCATGGGTAGGTAGAGTATGGGCCAGTCAAGGCCACATACAAACATGTTATTGTACCTACAAGCTTGTGCCTTATGAAAAAATCCTACAAAGCTCCTACATGCACTCAAAAATATCAAGAACTGGTTGATCATGACATAGACATAGTAGATGATGACCTTGTGATGAACGAGGATGTTCAGGGATATCACAAACTTCAAGAGCATCTTTGAGGAGATAAAGTTACCTACAACCTTAAGTTTACCTACAAGTCTATGTCACATTCCAAATATGCCTAATTTTATATGTTTTGGATCTTGAAGGGTTTTTTTAGAAAGTGAGTGTGCAGTAAAAAAGATAGGATTGTTTTGAAAGATAATTCCACATGAACAAACATGGAAGAAGAGGCTTTTCAAGTTTAAAACAAGCCTAGAATCAAGGAAAAGTCTTTATAGGTCTATATCACAATTAATCATTAAAGTAAGGTTTATACTTATGAGGGTTATGGTGAGATCCTTTAGTGAAAAAGACTCATAGAAGCAGGTAAATGACCTAGAGGAGATTAAATATCAAAAATAAAGGCATAGGGTTTATATCACTAAATGAAGCATCATGCTATATCTAGGGCAAAATGTAACCTACAGACAACATATAACCCTATAGTCAATCTACAATCAAGGCAAGGGGCTGGGGTTCTATCAAGTGAGTTGATTCTAAATGGTTAGAGATAAAGTTATTAATGGTAACATGCTCATGGGGATGTATAATGATAACCTTGATGATAATTGAGATCATGAGGATGATACCAAACTTTTGAGGTTTTGATAAGGGCTAGTAAAAAATATTAACCTACAACCATGCTAATACAGGGCTATAGTCATCAAATGAAAGAGTTTTCTAATATAATGGCCTAGTGAGGGGTTTCTTATTTCAAGAGTGTGTCAATGGATAGTGTGGATTATGATCATTAATAAAGGATGAATTGATTCTCCTAATCATGGATATATTTAGGCTCACCTAAAAAGAGAATCTACAACCATACTTAGGAGTGACAATCCTATAACCATTTACCAAGGTATTTGAATGCTAGTAAGAGCAAGAGTTGAAAGTGACCTATAAGGTTATTTCATATCTAGTGAATGAAAAGTTTGAAGATACAATGATGATAATATCATCAATATTTTGTGAGGTCAATCTCAAATTATTACCTACACAGTCAGTGCATCAAACATGTACAAAAATATAGCTATTTCAAGGCCTAAAAAGATTAAAACTAGTCAAATTACTTACACAAAAAATATGTAAAGAGATATATTTTGGGATAAATGGTATTTAATAATATATTTAGTATGATATTTCCACTAAACATTTTTAAACTTGATCATCAAATATACCTACAATATCACAACATAGTCATTTAAGAAGCCTAATTACCTTATTTGAAGGTCAAAATATGCTTGAAAATAGGGGTAGAGGTTGTTTTCAAGTTATTGAAGAGAATTTTGAGCTAATGGATTATTATTTTGATCTTTTAAACATCTAAAATCCATGAAAACACTTTCAAACATGCAAAACTTAGTCAAAAAATCTAGACAATCCATGCACATGGTTTAAATTTGAGAGTAGATAAAGGTGTTTGGGAGATATAGGGATAATTTGGCCTTGACATTTTGTACACAAGGTCATCATGAGTTATAGAAACATATTTAAAATTTTCATGGACATTATATGATTGTATATACTCATTATTTTATCATAATCCTTATCATGTCTATTTGAGATCACACTCAGAGAGGATTCGAGAAATGCCAATTTGACATATGGATCTATATGGATCAAGGCATAAATCATGCTTTTTTGTGGAAAAATGCATGTAAAATGAAGAACAGAGTATTTCAATGTAATATAATCAATGGAGATTAAATATTAAGACATTTTCTTTGTCCTAAAATATTCATTTGGTTAGAAATCATCCTAGAAGTGACCCTACTAACTCAATCAAAATGGCCAGTCTATAAGAAAATGGAGAAAAATAGGCCTATTCGACCTTAGTGAGTGAATGGTGAGAGTTTTCTCATCAAAATAACATATATTATTATGAGAAAAGTTGTTCTAGGTCTGGTATCTTTAAATTTTTTAGGTTTCATGGTGGCATTTTTTAGGTTCCATGGAGTCCAAGTGCTCAAATAAGATATTAGGCCTAATTGGTCTAATAGGTCTAAGTGATCAAATTGTAAAATATTGATCTTTAGCATTGGAGTTTTTCTATAAATTAGTTCAAATTGAATCTACATGCTACATGTTTTCTTTCCTATGGAAATTTCATCCTTCAAAGTTCCTTTTCATGTAAGATAGTGTTAGTTGGAATTAACCAATCAAGGCTTCTAGTTCATTTTAGACAATTAGCATGCATCTCTCCTTGGTGGTCATGTCATTCAAGTCTTTCAAACATTTACAACTCAAGTTCAAGTGGAGTTAAATCATCCACTTTATTGCATATCATCATGCATGAAAGAATATTTGACTTGTCACATGGGCCCACCACCTCTTTTCTATGCCAATATTGAGGATTTTGCATGTTTTGAAGTATTTGAATATTTTTGAAGTCTTGTTTTAATATTGTAAAAGTATTAGGTCTTGAGTTAACTAACCAAGACTAATCCTTCTTCCTTTTCAGTGCCACATTGGCTATGAGATTTGTTTTAGACATATATATGGATTTTTTGAAGCCAATTAGAAGGAATCCTAAAGCTAGAATAGAAACTATAATTTGGCATCATACATCAATAAAGGAGATGTTTTACACATGAGTTTATACTAGAATAGAGTGTATTTTTGATTGTGTACCAACATATAATTGGTATTTATATCCCCTTCTTGAAGATCCTTTCTTCACCTATTGTTTTAAATCTCATCCTCTATAGTTCATTTGAAGATCTAGGAATAGAAATTACATTACAAGCTTCTTTCGAGCCTTTTTTGAAACACTTATGTTTAGGAATAATTTTAAGAGTTTTATTTTGATTCATATGTGTGCCTTAGTTTAAAAAATATTTTAGAGAATAATAAATTACTCAAGTGCATCACCATAGTAGGTAGGATTTCCCTTCTTAGCTTCCTTCTTCCATTTTCACCCCAAAAAACAAAAAAGTAGATTAGTTTTAGTAATATATATTAAGGTAACCAGCCCTCTCTATAGGTTCTTTTCACTTTAGAGTCACTCACACTCTAATAATATCCAATTGTATCAACTAGAGAGAAGGTGTGCTTTTCACATCTTCATACAGGGTACACTCTAGGTTGATAACAATTTTTATAGATCCAACACTTTCACCTCTTGTCTCCATCCTCCATCCCATATGACTCCACCACCCATTCTTACCACTTTAACCATAACAATAATTCCATTTCCAATAGTGAAATTAAGTCAAGTGGACATTGAGGTTCCCCTTTTAGTGGATACTCAAGTTTCCATTTCACTTTCACTTCTCAAACATTCACTCCCTAAGTCCATAATTCCTTCCATTTTATTTATAATCTCTTCCATTCCATCCCCGTTAATCACCATCACTACCCAATAGTATATACACATGGACTCAATCATTATGACTTCAATTCTAATGACCATCTTAAATATTTAGATAAGTACTACTCCATCTTCATCTCGAATCATCTTCCTTAGTGTACCACCCCTAAGTGGCCCAACTAATTTTATTGAATCGTTTGATGTTTTGGCCTCCACACTTTCATTAATTCTTAAGTTAAAACTCCTTGTGTCGACTCCTCTATCATTTACATCTACTAAACCCCCAATAAACACATATGTTCCCATTGACCCTACATCTTTCACTTCCATAGTAACCCTAAACCCTTCAGTAGAGATAGGGGAGAAACAAGTCCTTGATGCAAATGTAGACCTTCAACCTATATATGAGCATCAAATTACATAGACATATGCTAATAAATCAATAATAGCATTAGTATAGGATATAAAATTATCACCATGCCCACCAAGAATGCATATTCAACTATGTATTCACAAGTGATAGTGTCTGCATAGTAGGATGCTACACCTAGTTGGTTAGTACAAATAGTGGGGAAGTAACATAAGCATATGGTGTCCCTCGGTACATTGGATTTTGACCTTTCAAATACACATAATAAATCTAATACAACTCACCAAAAAATTTCAAATATATTATGTGACTCAATAGGGGAAAGGTATGTAGAGATTTTAGTCCCCCCACCAGATAAATAGAAAGAGGATGTAGTGGTGAGGGACTATCAGATATCAGAATTTCACCTTGGACATCCTTTGAGGGAAGGTTTCAAACATGACATTCAATCCAACATTAACTCCCTCTTTAATAAAATGGATAGTGACAAGGTCATTAAGTATTAACTAAAAAACAAGGTTGAACAACTAATGACTGCATTGAATAAATTCGTCAAGCCCACTATTCAATCAACACAACATGAACCAACATAACCACTCACCATGCTATAGATGTTTCCCATAAAGCTAAAGTTTCCCATGACAAGGCCACCAACATGCTATATGACATGAAACATTTATTAAATAAATTATCATGCCATTTAATATATTATGAAGATAACCTCCTTTTAGTACAACAGGTTTAGATTAAATTAAAAGAATTAATTGAAAAGGAATTTGAGAGAGATACTATCTTTACCTTGATCTCTATCCACCTTTACATCAAATATCATAACACATTAGATTGGATGGGTAAATATATTCAAGAATAAAAAACTTTGAGTAGGGAAATTTTTAATACAATAGTAGATTGTGAGATCACCAACCTCTACTCTTTTGGCCTAGATGAGGATAAAATATAGGAGATCTTCAAGGCTTTTGATGCATATGTTCAGAAATTATAGGCTGAGAAAGATAAAGAGTTAGAAGAAGTGTTATAAATAAATATATTATTTCTATTAAAATCATTCTTGTATATTGTATTTTCATTAGTTTAAAAATATTATAAAGTTGAAAAAACATAACATGTAAATTTTAAATATCTTTTTGATAACTATTTTTTAGAAAGAGCCATGTGTATTTTACACTTTCTATTTTGACAGGTTGGAAATTGTAAAAGTAGACTTGTAAATTATACTTTTCATTTTAACAAGTTCTAATTGCTTAAGTTGTAAAAAAACATGTTGAAAATTGCAATTCCATTTTTGAAAAAGTGGTATGACTTGAAATTTGTAAAATTCTCACATGGAAATTATAGACTAGGGTTTTGTACAAAAATAACTTAGGTTATCTTAAAGTTATCTTTTGTTAAAAGATTGAGTTTCACTTTGGTGCCCCATTTTCATGAAGATCCATTGTAGCTTCATGAAGAAGACCCAAGGTATTGCATGGAGATTTCTCAAGTTACATGGATGCCACACCAACTAAAGATCATGCCCAACACTTGCATGATCATTTTCCAACTTGTTTACCATGCCATGTATGTCATAATTTCTATAGATCACACATCTCTTCATGGAGTTTTTAGATTTGCATGTTGCTCTACTAGGTATTGGAGTTTATATTAACTACATCTCATTTATGATATCTTTTTTATAACTATGGGGAATATGGCATTTCCCAATATATATTTTTGCTACTAGATTTATTATTATGCATTTTAAGTAATCTTTACTATATGTTGTAACTTGAAGAAGGAGAAATAATTGAATATTTGCCTTTTCTATATGATGAATCCTTGTATATGCAAATTTATTTGAATATTTTTGGATGTTATAATTCTTATTTTAGTCAATGAATTTCATTTTCAGTATTTTATACCCTTTTTTGAATATTTTTTGAGTAAAATAAAATAATATTTTCCCTTGTGTGAAAAATAGAAAATACTACATTTGATTTCTGATTTGCATGAGTTTGTGCTCCTAAAAATTTCAATTTGTTTTTCTATTTTATTATTTTCATTCAATAAAGAATTAAAATAGACTATAAAAAATATTTTATGTAATCACCATTTTTAGTTTTGAAAATTTTCATTCTCAAACTCTTTTCCCTAGTTAAACCCTAATTTAGGATCAAGATCACTAAAGAAGTGGAATTTAGATAAATTGGTAATTTACTAGTTACAAAAAATTTAGTGAAAACAATCTACCATTATTTGGAGGTTTGACCTTAATTCTCAAAGGTCCTACATCTTAGAAGTCTTCCCATTATATCATTATATTTTTGCACAATGAGCTACTACGTCAACAATGGGTGCAAAATCTATATGATAACAATACTTTTTATAAATGATTTGGCATGGATTGGTATATATATGAAACTCTAAGACATAATGTATACACATAATATTTTTTAATTTTTTTCATTTACTAACACTTTCTCTCTTGAAGGAACCTATTCAATTTCAATCTCTCTTAGTGCATGCCTTAAAGGCTACACTAGAAAAGGGGTGGATACTTCAAAATATTATTATGGGTTTGTATAATTACTAATATTAGTCTAAAATTATTAAATTTTCTATCCATTTACCTCCTATCATGTCTCCCTAAAATCCTAAAACCCTAAAATATGGATAAGTCTAAAATCCAGTAGGACCCTCCAAAATCTAGAATTTGCATTATATCTCCTAGAAGTCTAAAACCACTCTCAAACATCTTAAAAGTATATGTGTGTGTGTGTGTGTGTGTGTGTGTGTGTGTGTGTGTACATATATATATATATATATACATATATATATACATATATGTATATATATATGTATATATACATATATGTATATATATATATATGTATATATATATATATATGTATGTATGTATATATATGCATATATGCATATAAATATATGTATATATATATTTATATATATATATATATATATTTATATATATATATGTGTGTGTGTATGTATGTATGTATATATATATATATATATATATATATATATATATATATGTATGTATGTATGTATATATGCATATATATATATATATGTATGTATATATATACATATATATATATATATATGTATATACATATATATATGTATATATATATGCATTTATATATATATGCATGCATTTATGTATATATATACATATATATGTGTGTGTGTGTGTGTGTGTGTGTTTGTGTGTGTGTATACATACATATGCATTTTTATATATACATATACATATATATACATACATATATATATATATATATACGTATATATATATACATGTGTATATATATATATGCATATATATATATGTGTGTGTGTGTGTGTGTGTGTGTGTGTGTGTGTTGTGTGTGTATGTATATATATGTATATGTATATATATGCATTTATATATATATGCATGCATGTATGTATATATATATATATATATATATATATATATATATATATATATATATATATATATATATATATATATATATATATATATACACGTGTGTGTGTGTGTGTGAAACTTAAAAGATAATAAAATATCCAAAATCTAGAATTTGCATTATATCTCCTAGAGGTCTAAAACCACTCTCAAACATATTAAAAGTGTGTGTGTGTGTGTGTGTGTGTGTGTGTGTGTGTGTGTGTGTGTGTGTGTGAAAATTAAAAGATAATAAAATATATGTCCATTTCTAAATTTCAATATGTATTATTTGTTTCAACACCTTACATGACCTTATCCAATTCCTTTAACAATATCCCTTCTCAAATAGACCTTAACTAATAAAAAACCCACTTTTCAAACTACATCAACCAAAAAGTATGAATTCAACCACTTTACACCTATTTTTCCTATTAAGTCATCTTAATTAATCCTTTGTGAAGGTTAAGCCACATGTTATGGAACTAGGTTAGCTTGACCAACCTAGTTCAAGGTGTAATGACTATTTTTCCACCTAATAAGATTGAGTTGGATGACCTCATTGGATAAACTTTTGTGAGGATTTAGATCCAATCCTTTGATATAAATACCCCATTCACTTCAATCAAATATGAAGAACATTCATTTCCTAATTATTACATCTCATAATTCTATACATTCTACACTTGAGTAGTCATTTATTAGAGTTTTAGCTTGGAAGGAAATAAGCTTATCTTGTGGGAAAGTATTAGATGAAAAGTATGATTTTTTTATCCTAGAGCTTATTTATATAGTGTGATAATTACAAATCCACACCAACATATTTCAAAACACCTTTGGCCAAGGTAAATATTGAGGTATAATAGGTTCATTCAAGGTAAGTATTCCTAACTCTTACTCTTTCATTTTGTTAAATATATATTACAAAAATTAATAGGTTAATTTTTTTAAATCTTGCTTAGAATTACCTCTACATTTAATTGATTACAATTTTCCTTTGCATGTTATGTTTTTTTTGTTTAATTATCACCCTTTATGCCACAAGCTTAATTTAATTTATTTTATGTATTGTAAACCTATCTAGGTTTATTATGTGATGATACTTGAATAGAATATTTAAAAACCTCTTTGGTTATTTTATGTGTTAAAATATCCCTTAGGTAGGTTTAGCGGATCCAATTTGATCATGTCTCGATATAATTATCTATATAATGAATTGTTGGTAAGATTACCCTCTCTAAGTTTGGACTTAATTAAGTAGGATAATTTTTAAATCCATCCTAATTCGTTGAATATGAATAGCATGCACTAAATATTACCATGATAAAGTGTAATATGTGAAATTAAAATCAAGGTAAATTACTAAAAGACATAAGGACCCAAAAAATACATAGGATAGATTTGGTAGTACACTGAAAACTATCAAATCTATCCTTGGAGATACAAATGTCTAAAATATGGGTAAGTAGATTTATGTATAGATAAATGACTCTTAAAATTTGAAATGTATGTATGGTGAATATATATAGAAGGATCAAATTATATAAAGAGAGTATTGTGGGGTTGGAAATTTCATAAAGATATCAAAATATACATAAGTGCAATAAATGTACAAAAATAGGTAAAAGACATTATGGTAAAGGGTTTTGTAACAAAATTAGGTGTCTACATAATACCCCTATTTTGATATGTGTATGCTAATTGATGCATACATGTGTCAAAGTATAATAGTAATAATAAATTTAAGCATATACCTTGACTTACCTATGGAAGTATATATGAATATAATGATGATTGAGATAGAATCTATCGACACAGATTTCAAGTATCTTGGAGAATTTAGCATAACTGAAAGAAATGTCTAGTTTATAAACAAGTATTTAATGTTGTATCAATTTGAAATATAATAACTTGAAAAACATAATTTGAAATATGGGATTAAAAATGACTTAAATTGGTGGTACTAGAATCATGTTGTAACAACTTAAAAATAAATATTTATTTCGATTATATAAATTTTAATATAGTCCCTATAATTATCTATCACTTATTAGGGAGTTATGACAACCCAATCCACTTATTTATGAACTAGGAAATGAACCATTTTTGGTGCTCTTGGTTCACTCAAATTTTCTCAACCCTTTTGGTTAGTCTTTAAAATTATTTTCTTAATGTCTTTCTCAATATTTAAATATCTATATATATATTCTACCTTTTGAGCTAAGAAATTGAAAAACCTATGTGCTAACCACTCATCTTGAAATAAATTATTAATTTCATAATGTGTTATTATATATATATATATACATATATATATATGTATATATATATGTGTGTATATATATATATATATATACATATATATATATATGTATGTATATATATATATATATATATATATATGTATGTATATATATGTATATCTATATATATATATATATATGTATATATATATATATATATATATATATATATATTATATATGTATGTATATGTATATGTATCCAAATATTTTAAAGTGTTTAATTTTTTAACAAATCACATGTATCTACCCATCATAAACTATCATGGTGCAAATCTCAATAAGAAGGTGTACATTCTTATATGAGAATGAAATATATGGGGGAAACAATATACCTCAATAAATGATATTTATGAATAATATATATTTCATAATAATAAACATGAGGAGTTGTGGAATAGATACTTCCACAAAGTGGAAAATAAATATAGGGACAAACGACATTCCCCCAATATAGAAAATGTTTCCTTAGTAGGTATAGATAAATCAATGAAGAACACATTTAAAACTAGTGTGGTAAATACCATAGAAATATAGGCACCAATTATAGTAATAAAAAAATTATTAATGTACTTGATAAAGACCATTTTATTCCAATACTAATATATTAATGATATAGATCATGGAAATAATAATAGAATATTGAATATTATATCACATAAATCACACACACATATGTAGCTACATATATGAATCATCACACAAGGAAATATAATGAGATGACATATCATGACAACTAGATAATCCTCTATGGACAAGAACAAAACAAGACATGAATAATAACATGATAAATCAATCAAATCATACACATGTAAACAATAAAATACTCAATTTTTTGCAACACATAATGTAACCAACATAATAATCCTATTTAAATACAAAATGTAGATATCCATTAAAATATGAAAGATGTAGGTACCAATAATATATGATATTATGAATATAAATTGATTAGTATGATAAATTCAAATCAAAGAATATGTCATCATAAAATATAATGTATATATATGTTTTTATTGTAGGGCTTACCACCAAAGTGGCAATGTCTCCCCCTAAATGTGGGAAATAAAGTAGTGACATAGAATCTTAAATTCCAAAATCATATACAACTTGTATATCATGCATTTCACACACTCAAATAATACCATGACAAGAACATGTGTAAAATAATAAATTTAAAAAACACTAGCATAGACATATAATCAGGATACGTATCCATCAATAATGCAAAAAAATTACAACTTCCCTAAACAATTAACACATTATACAATGGAAGGTCTCTCTCTCTCTCTCTCTCTCTCTCTCTCTCTCTCTCTCTCTCTCTCTCTCTCTCTCTCTCTCTCTCTCTCTCTCTCTCTCTCTCTCTCTCTCTCTCTCTCTCTCTCTCTCTCTCTCTCTCTCTCTCTCTCTCTCTCTCTCTGTGTGTGTGTGTGTGTGTGTGTGTGTGTGTGTATATGATTGAGAGTGGTTTCAAACCTCTAAAGATATAATGCAAATTCTAGATTTTGGAGGGTCCTACTAGATTTTAGTCTTAGCCATATTTTAGGGTTTGAGGATTTAGAGAGACATCATAAGAGGTAAATGTATATACACTTCAATAATTTTGGACTAATATTAGTAATGATAAAAATCCACAATACTATTTTGAAGCACCAATGGTTTTCCCATCCCTTTCCTGGTGTACCCTTTAAGGCGTGCACTAAGAGAAATTAAAACTCAATAGGTCCCTTCAAAAGAGAAAGTGTCAGTAAATGATAAATTTTAAAAATATTATGTGTATACATTATGTACAAAAGTTAAATATATATACTAAGTCATGCCAAATCATTTTTAAAAAGTATTGTTATCACATAGATTTTTCACCCATTGTTGATGTAGTAGCTTGATGTGCAAAAATATAATGATACAATGGGAACACATCCAATCTGTAGGACAAACATAATAATCCTATATAAATACAAAATGTATACATCCATGAAAATATGAAATATGTATTTACCAATAATATATGATATAATCAATATAAATTCATTAGTATGATAAATTCAAATCAAGAAAGAAGTCATCCTAAAATATAATGTATATAAATGTTCTTATTGTAGGGCTTACCACCAAAGTGGTCATGTCTCACCCTAAATATGGGAAATAAATTAGTGAAATATAATATTAAATTCCATAATCATATAGAACATGTATATCATTCATTTTACACACTAAAATAATACCATGAGAAGCACATGTGTAAAACATTAAAGTGTAAAAACACTAGCATAGGCATATAAGCATGATATGTATCTATCAATCATGTAAAACATATATAAATTCCCTAAGAAATTAATATATTATAAATTTTAATGTCTAAATACACACACACACACACACACACACACACACACACACACACACACACATGATCAATAAATAATACATAATTATTTGTAATAGGGTTTAAAAATAAATGGAAAGTGACAATGTGATAAAATAATTAATGTAAACCAAGTGGGTAGAGTAATATTGAGGAAAAAACAAGGAAATTTCCAAGGTGTCAATTTTAGAATAAATAGAAATCATGTAATTAAATAAAGGGAGGAAGGAAAAGGAAATTTTTGAAATATAGATTAAATAGGCTATGTATAGTAACCAAAATATAATACATTAATGATATATCAATTAAGTGTTATCTAAGGGCTAGTATAGCTAACCAATGATCTCATATATAATTTAATATCTTAGACTATATCAACCTTATGTATCACTCAAAGTACCAAAAATTTAGTCATGAGATGTGTAGTAACTAAAATCACCATCCCAAAGAGGTACAAGTGTAGAGTGGACTCGAGAATCTACCTAAACCTCTTGAGAATAATGCATAGGAATATATAATTATAAATGAGGTGTTTGGATATGATCTATAGTAAGAGGTAAATAAATATTAGAATGTGGAGGATTATGAACCATAGTTTTCAAAGGTATAACTATGGGAATCAAAGTTATAAGATATCTTTCATTAGATGGTGGTGGCATAGACACAAATATCATGGGGAGCATAACTGATGGAGGCGATATAGTAATAGGTATCACATGAGGTTTAATGATTCATAAATTATAAAGTGTAGTATATAATCACACTTTATATTTGAGGTTAAATACATAACTAATAATATGTGCCCCAAATGGTATATAATTCATAGTTATGTTAAAACTTAAGACAATGGTGTAGTGTAAAAGGTATTTCTCTCATTTGATTAATCCATGGGAATGAAAGTAATAAATTATATGATATTCTATATTATACTATGTAAAAATAAGATATAAGGGTCTAAGTTCCAAATGTAAATGATAGTTTAATACCACAAAAAGGTGTGTGTGGAATGCCATCTTAATTGTGAATTATTATAGTCTTACTAATTAAATCTCTCTAAGTGTAGCCTCCACTAGATAAAAATGACATTGTGATATATTTTATAGAAATGTTGTCATTCATAATGCAAATTGTACTCTAATGATGGTAGTAAAAAACTATTAATGTATACAATACCATTGTCTGATTCATCATGTAGAATATTATGGTCATAAAGTGTGATTTAAAGTGATTTATTTTATTTTATTTTCCATGAGATGTAACATTATAAACTTAGTTTTTATAATATACACCAAATGGTGAGATATTATGATTTAAAAATTGATATGTTAAAACACACTATTTATTACAAGCATTTAGCCTCCCACAATCCATTTTGAACCATACCTATTTAAATTTATTTTCTTTTACTTAAATAAGATCAAGTTTTCATTGATTAGGTTGAGCAAGGGCTATAGTTATTTGAATTTAATGATTTTGTTAATTTTTTTCCAAATTTATATCTTTATGACCTTTTGGTTTAAATATTTGAATCCAATGTCAATTTTTAAAATAGAATGGTGAAGGACTCCTATTGTGTTGGTTGATTAGTATTTAAATAGGTTTTTACCATAGGTCTCTTTCCCTTATCGATGAGAGGTGGTGTGTCATTGAGCATAGAGTATGGGAAGGGTCTTTTATGGCATCCTATAAAAAATTAGAGGACAAAAACATAGTGGTAAAAATGTATTATGACAAAACATCACAAGGACAAAATGTAGTAGTATTGGTATTATCGTGGAGATGACACAAATTTCAACTAAAGGTCCAAACTCATGAAATCACATTTTCCTTTATTTTTTTATTTTAAAATTTTGAGCATTACTTTTCCACCATGAAATGTTAACTACTATCAACAAAATGAACTAGACAATAAATAAACAATGTGATAATCACTAAAATGTCTCAATTATGCTCTTCGTGACATTTTTGTGATATTACCAGTACTGATATGTTTTTCCTCGCTCTATTTTGTCCTCATGATGTTTTTTTCATACTACATTTTTACTTCTACATCTTTTACTGCTACGTTATCATATAGAGCCTCTTTTATATTCCTGGGGAATACAACATAATTTCCCAATACCAAGCATATACAAATCATCATGATAATTCTTAGGACCACATGGTGTAAAGTTAACTTAAATAATGTTCATCCATGCCATAATTTTTTTAATCATATTCATCTTGTTTATCATAACCATGACTAACCTCATTTTCCTTACTAGTTTTTCCCATATTATATGTTTGCATATCTTCCTTGGGAATATGTTTTTAAGGTGATATGATCTTTGGATGAGGTACATTAAGGTGTGAGATGATATCTTATGTGGATTCCATAGTTCTAAAATACCAAAAGTGAAAATTTTCCATGAGACAAGTATAAATATAGCCCTCATGTAAAAAATTGAAGCATCTATGTAATATAATAGGGATAAAATTCATAGGATGATTCCATGGTTAAAAAAGAAAAATATTGTAGCTTAATTCATTAAATATTTATTAACATTTCATATCTAAAGTCTTAGGCCCAACAACTATGTTCAATAAAATTTTATTAAGTGGCTTCATGCTTGACTAATAAATCCTTTGATGTTCATATTTGATAGTGTAAGATAATTATAATATTGGTGTATAATGGAAGCCCACACTACTTATGTTAAATATTAAATAATTATCTATGAGAACATTTTTGAATATGAAATAAAGGATTTATATTGATCAATTATATATTTAGATGTAAATCCTCTAATTAAAAGGGTATGATATGATCACATTTTTATAATTTTTTTACTAAAGAATAAAAATAATAGGGATAAATAATACTTAGTTTAATAGCATCATGAAAATCATCACACAATATGTATTTTAAATAAAATGACTATCTAAAATATTCTATGATGAATATCTATGGATGTGTTTTTTGTAATTGGTTTACAATATCTAAAGGTTTGGGTGCTTGCATTTGAATCCTGTAATGAGGAAGAGGTTATTAGAGTTTTAACTATAGGTAGATTGGTTGATCCCACATTGAAAATCAAGAGTAGGGATAATTATAATGTGTACCATAAATATTTAGGTTGTTACATCATCTACCTCATGTTGAATCACCATATAATAAACAATGGTAGGACATCATTACTAAATTAAATAATAACATATTATACCATATAAATAAATGGTGGATAGACTAAAAGAAACATTTGATACAATTTTTATTGACAATATCCCTTGTAAATATAAACACCATGCATATGCAATGGTTTATGCAACATCTTTGATGACCTTTGATATCAATTATGATCATATAAACTTTACCTTACACCAGTTATAAGAACCTTCCTTTTCTCCTAAGAAAATGGATGCCTTAACCATTCTTACTATTACTCAAAGTTCTATGAACACAGAATGGTACAATGATATTTATAATTTTCTTTACCAAGATTATATATCAAACCACTTTACGTAGAATGATAACCTAAATTTCAATGTTAAGCACTTCATTATGTTATTATTAGGACTGATTTATTCAAATGGGATTTTGATGCACACCTCCTTCGATGTTTAAGTGTAGATGAGCCACATAACATATTATTATAAATGCATTATAATGAGTGAAGTTTAAATTTAAATGGCAAGGCTATTATTATCCTACCATGGAATAAAAATGTGCTAAACATGCTAGATTATGTTTAAAATTCTAGAACTATAATAATTTGAACCATGCACCATCTCATGAGTTACATCTAATTTTCTCACATTGGTTTTCTCTTTATGGTGATTTTATTTGATTGGAAACATAATTTCAGTATCCATTTATGGACACAAGTTCATAATAATAACTAAAAAATATTTTACAAAATGGTTGGACAAAATACCATTAGGATTTACTATAGGGGATGACATATGTAGGTTTTTTGTGACCAATATTATTTCCCTTTTTGGCATATCTTAAACTAATATTTTTGATAATGGATTGACATTCAAAAAAAAAAAATTCAAATTATTTTGTATTAAATATAAAATAAAACATATCTTTTCTACGCTTTATCATCCACAAAGTAATGGTTAGGTAGAGGCAACAAATAAAACCATTATCAAAATACTTGGTAAAATAATTGAATAATAGAATTCAGATTGACACTAGTAAATGTTGTATACTTTATGGGCATACCATACTAGTGTTTTTACACCTAATAAAACTATACCTTATTCTTTGGTTTATGGTATATAGTTAGTGTTATAGATTGAATTTGAGATAACTTCCCTTTGTGTCTCTCTTAAAGATATTATAAGAGATAATGAATACCATGAAAATAGATTGTATCAATTAGAATAGTTAACTAAAAAATACAAAAAGGTTATTGAGTAATTATGGGTTTATCAATTTCACTTAAATCTCACATATAAAAAAAAGGTTTGTCCATGTGACTTTCATGTGGGTGACCTAGTATTAAAATAAAATTAAAAGAAAACTAATGTAGTAAAAAACATGAAGGGAGAGTTCAAACCATATTGATTGGGACCATTTACCATTAAAGGAAAATTACAAAAAGGTGTGTACCTCCTAGATACACTTGAAGTGAAACCTATCAAAATTTAAATGAACATCATGAACTTGCATAAATATATTGCTTGAGATATTCTAAAAATACCCAAAAAAATAAAAATAAAATAAAATAACTTTAAAAACCCAAAATAAAATTTAGTATTTACATATCCTATTAGCTCCTTGGCATACATGTTGTTGGGTCGATGTTGGTACATGACATATCAATATTTTATATATACACATGTTTTTCACACATCTTTTGAGTGTGATTCAGGCATACACATATATATGATCTATGCACTTTTGGATGTTGGGTGTTTCCTCTACTCACATCACTAGGATGTTGGGTTACTACACCTCTATGATCATGATACATCCAAGTTATATCATTATATGATCACTTTCCATTATCATGTTTGAGCTCATATATGTACTTACACATACCTTTATCCATGATTATATATTTCATAGTGTACTAGATATGTAATGTACTTAACATTTTTTATAACACATATAACTAAAGAGTAGTATGATATGTTTATGTAGGTTACTTATACTTTCACTTAATATGCACCTCCTTGAGTGTCATGATTTTCCTATTTGAGAATTTGAATATGCTTAATTGTTTAAAGACCCCATGTATTTATTTTCCTATTTGAAATTTGAATATGTCATTATTTTATTTTTGGACATTTGATTAAGTCATATCCATTTAATTGTGTGGTACTTGAGCATGCCCCTTGTTTACAGTCTCCTTGGACCATTTTATTTTGACTTGATTTTGAGTGTTCTTGTGTGTGTACTATGTTACTTGTTGATCTTATAATTTTATTATTTATATGTTTTCATTATCTACATCATGCATCTTATGACTTGGTATGGTCACACTCTTCATGCTTCAATGATATATCTACATAGACTTGTTCCCTCTATATGCTACATGGTACATTCATAGTTTGCATGGTTATTTTATCCTTTTAAGGTAAGGTAACTATCAGTTTCTACTTCACCTCACCTCAAAAGGTGGGACATATCTATGGGATCATGCCATAGAGGAATGAATTCTAGATTACTTCAAATATTCATATTGCATTGGGGGCATGTTATCCACATTTGTGATAGTTTTAGATTTAATGGGGGCATGTTTTAGAAGCACATTTTCCATGTTTATTTAGTATGAATCATACCCAAATTATAGTGGGATCATATTTTTGAAACATGTTCTCCACATTGGCACTTATATTAGTTTTCATATTTCTTGACATCATCACTTATATCATTTTATAGTTTTTTCCACATTGGCACTCACACTAGTTCTCATATTCATATTATAGTGGGGGGCATGTTTTAGAAACATGTTCTCCACCCTTACACCAATTTTATTTTTAGGTTATAGTGGGGACATGTTCTATAAACAAGTTATCCACACTTACACAATTTAAAATTGACCAAAATTCATAGTTATATGATTTAGATACACATTTGTGGTAGAATTTTATACACTACTACCATTGTTATACATAGTTTTAGAATGAGAGATATTTAAGGTACATATTTTATTCAATGTGTAAATAGTATTGTAAAATTAAATCAATTTAAAATTCCAAACACTTTTAGGGATTGTCATCATCCACTAGGTTGTAATTTTATGTATTGTATTGAGTCAATCTAATGCAGTAATTTTTTAACTCTTTAGTATGGTTTAGGTGATTAAATCATTAAATATTTCAAATTTTAGAGGTTTTAATTGATTATAACATCCAAAATCACTATATTTATAGTGTGAGTTTACTTGGTTCACTCACACTCACTAGGTTATAAGTATTATTAGGTTGTATGTTGAGTTAATCTTAATGATCGACTAGTAACTCATATTAAATCCAAAGTTGGGGGCATGTGTCCTCTAATATATCTCAATTTATTTAGATATATACACTTTATAAATTTTACATTTATCCTAATCTCAAATCTAATGATTCATAATGATATATATTTTCAAGTCTAATTAAGGAAAGGTAAGATATTTTCATGGATACATAGGTGTACTCCTAAACCTTACTCTCTTTCAATTTCAATCATTTCAATATTTTTCAATTTTATATTATATGAACTAATTATATACTATAACATGCTCTTGTTTTTAGGCCAGTCACTAGAAAACCACTAAATTTAGACTCAAGCAAAGATAAGGTGTGTTATGTACACCCAAGTATGCATTGCTTCTCCTTTAAACCAATAATTTCATTACTAGATTAAAGGGGGGAATGTAGGCACTATTTATAAATTATATAGAACCTTATAATTTTACAATTAGAAAATGTGTATCATGTTTATAACTTTAACTACTAAACCTTTCCCCTACCAAAACTCTCACATACATTATCTCTTTATGACTAATTACTTATCTCTTAGTTTGACTAACATTATTTTAATGACTTATAAACTTGTTTATCCTCCATTTCTACAAGTTTTATAATTATCCCTATTATCTATTTACCTAGACACTTGCATCCTAGTCATATGCCTACATCAATGCAAGTGTCATATCCTAACATAAGTATCTAGTGCCAGAAATTCATCTAATTTACAAATGAAACATATCCTAAAGGTCAACCTAAGTGTTATAATGTGATATATTATCCAAAGGAATTGGTATAAATACAAGCTCAACCCTCATTCATTCCTCACCTAGTACAGACTTAAAAAATACCATGGATACTTATCAAAAGAATTTATTAAAATACTCAAGTGAGAAAATCTTACGAATTTTCTCTTATTTCCATATCATTCATAGTGACAACACATATACATGTCTAAAGTATTGAATAATCATTTTATGATCCACATTTTCTAAGTTACAATCTAGGTTACTATCGTACTTGATTATCACAAATTACATGATTCACACACAAGCCAACACATTAGGAAAAAAATACATAAGTTTGAGGCCCTCTTCAGAGTATTAGATATATAGGTAACACTCATTTATCTATGGGTTTTTGGGGTAGCTTGACACCGTGTGCCCACTAACCCATTTTTCTATGTACCACTATGAGGATGAAGAACTAGGGTTTTAGTATTTAACAAGGAGCGACAGTCCATGACCCAAACCTAAATGCACTAAAACAAATGTGACATAGAACCCAAAAACATTTAGGTGGTCTCATCTAACTTCATAAGGTATTCCATACTAAATATCTTCATCATAGTCAGATTTTAGTGTTTACAAATTTGTCCCTAGTCAATGCATGTGTCTATGGCTACAAAGGTATAATTTATAGAATCTAGAGACTGATCTAAAATCTATATCTAGTCTAATTTCTACCTATTCTATATATATATATATATATAGACATCAAAACTAGATAAGCATTTTATTTTAATTATCATTACAATATATAACATAGCTATACTTTATATATTTAGCATTTTAGCATAATAAATTTAATATATGTTCTATCTGAGTTTCACAAACAATTGGTCTAATTTAGAGATAGTCTACCATCTTTATGGCCTAGGCTATCTCTACCCCTTTGACCTTAGATCTCCCATGAGGGTTAAATACTAACATATAAAAATATAAAATAACAAATTTTGTTTTCCCTAATAGATGAAATATAGTAAACAAACATAATGGAAATAATCAAGTAATGATCTAATATAAATAAATAAAGAGATGGAATGAAAACACTTGGGGAAAAAATCTTTGGATTTAAGAGTGAAATAATGGTTTTCAAGCTATAAATAATCTCTATTAAAAATTTGACACCCTAATTCTCACTAATAAAATTTGGTGCCTATCAAGCTACCACCAAATTTATACTAGGTAGATTTGGCCATCGAATATCCCATGTGATGT
>JARHVA010007685.1:305000-372500 GCA_037957365.1 Torreya grandis | reverse complement strand
ATTTTTTTCTTGGCTATGTATGTTCTTTATGTAAATACAAATTTGGAAACATCAGTAGTAAATTGTACCCCATAACAAAAAAATTATTTTTTCACCCATTTTTATTCTCTTTTTCATAATTTTATTTGCATCGTTAGATTTATATTTACCTTATACTTTTGTCTATGTTTTAAACTTTTTATATTTCTTTACTATAGGAAAATAGTGAAATCATCAAAAAATTTAGTGAAATCAATGTTTCTAATTATGAATTCATCTTAATTGACTAAAAAATTATTATTTTGAGTAGTGAAATCATTTGATAACCATGAATTTATCCCTCTATATTATCTATGTTTTTTATTTTTATGTTTACAAGTATAATAATGAAATCATTTTACAGTTGTAAAATCATTCTTCTAAGTATTGAAATTGTCTTTTTGTGTAGTTAAATCACTTCTATAGATTTTGAATTCATCATTATAACTATTAAAATTGATTCCTTAATTATGAAATTGGCAGATAGGCCAGAAAAATTATTTTGTAAGTATCAATTTGTTTTTTTGTATTTTCAATATTTTGTTTATTTCATGTATTTAACTTATTACAATTTTTATTTTCTATCTTTATGTGTAACTGTAAATTTGTCACAAAGAAGTAGTTTTATGTTATTTTGTGGTTTTTATTTGCTCCATTGTAGGTTGCCTTGTACCAAGCCAAAAGCAAATTGTAACCATTTATCTACAAAATTCTTGTCAAAGATAATCTTCAAAAAGGCTAAACAAAAGACCAATTTTCTTTTATTTTAATAATACTTTAAATTTCATTTTAAAGTTTTTTAGTAATTACATCACATTTCATTTCAGTATTCTATTTGTAATTATGGAAATTACATATGATCTTCCTTTAGTATCACATTGGTGATGATACTCAAGAATAAAAAATAGTTTTATATTTTTTTGTGTTACCCAAGTGGTGCTTGTGTATTGTCTTTCTTTGGCCTCACATTGGTGACAATACTCAAAAATAAAAAATGAACACTTACTTTTTTTATTTATTTTTCTAGGGGTTCTATTGATCATGGATTTCACCACCATTCAATAGGCCAAACTCTATTTACTAATGGAGTATATAAATCAAGATCTAGTTGTTTCAATTACCTAAGTGGTTGTGTGTTTTAAGCACACCATGATGTGATGGGATTTCATTCTCAAATACCCATGGTTTTAATAGTCACCTTGAAATATGATATCATTGATTATCAACACACTGAGACCACTAGAGCTATGTTGGGCACTTTGGGATAATACCCAATAGTGTGTGTCTAATTTATCTATTTCTTCCCTAGTTTTCCCCCTTATATAATCTTTTTTAAACCTTAATCTTAGTAAAACCTCTTTTTCTATTTGACTTTGGTGCATTGGTTAGTAATTTAGCATTGAAAATATAATTTATATGCACCCTCAAAATTAAACTCAGTGGGCCATGGGAATGGTGGGATCCTCCATATTTAGTTCCTTTAAATATTAGGCCACAACTAAGATTATATATGATTTAATGACATTATAAATCCCAAAAATTGTTTGCGACCCTTATCCTAGTTTTTCACCTTTTATGTGAAATTTCTTGATTGATTAGAATATAAATTTGTTTATTTTTTCCTTGTGTTTGCCACATGCTAAAAAATCCTTGTTTGTAAATAAATTATTTTATGTTTTAATTCATATTCTTAAATCAATACTTTTTCTATAAAAGCTCAAAAACATTAGTTAGCAATAAAAAATTTAGTCACTTTCATATTTTGCTTTACTAGAGTCTAGTTTCAAATATTTTTCATTATTGAATCAAGTATTTCCCTTAGTATCATCACCCATTACAATAATTATGTCTATGTGGAATGATAAATTGATGAATTCAGTCACAAATCCAAATCCAAATCCAAATCCAAATAATATTTGTTTTATCCTAGGGTTCTATCCAACCAATTTTGATTCAAACACATATTTGAATCCACATAAAATCAATAATCCAAAAAATATAAATCAAAGTTTCAATTTCATTGCAAACTCACCAATCAATCATCTAACAAATTCAAATCTAAGTTTGAATATGTATTCAACCTCACCCATCAATCAATAAAATCCAATCACGAATAGTTAATCAAGTTTACCCATAAATCAACATCCAAATTTTAATTTAGGAAGAACATCAAATTAGTTTTTAGTCTTTGGAAGTCAAAATTATTTGAGTTATTTCACAATTTACACACCATCCATAAATTAAATTCCACCAATTACAAATCAAAATACATTCATATATCCTTCTAGTTCTAACCTTAACATCAATCTGAATCAAACCTTTGGTTCACCTTCCTCACCACTTTAAAATATTTAATTAAACCAAAACACATTCAAAAATAAAACCCCAATTCAATAAAATATAAATATATTCCATACAAGACAATCTTTCAACTCATACACCCATCAAAACTAATCTTTACATATTCATCAAATTCAACCATTTGATTTTATAACCAACCCATTCCCAAACTTGAACCAAACTATATAAAATCCAAATTCCTTCACAAATCCAAAAAAACAAAATACTTTCACCTTCAATATAGAAACAAAAAATCCATCCTTCAAAGATCAATCTACCTATCTAACCCACATCATTACTAGGGAATCCCAAAACATTCCACATTAACATCACCTTATCAATAGTTACCCTATTTTAAAAAATCATCCAAGTATCCCATCCACTTTTTATAGTTTTAATTCCAAAATACTTCATTAAAATATCCAATATTTGATTAACAAAGGGTACATCAAAGTAATGCCAAGTGTATCCACGTTTGGAAATCATACCTTGGGGGTATGCCAATATGTATTTCTTGATCTTAATCAAGCCACTTCATTTCCAAGTCAAATTCATAACCTTCCATCCATTTCTCACAAACCTCTTTTTGACACATCCATTATTCAACCAATCCATATTAAACCAACCCACCTTTGATAACCATGGTCTACAGTTCATTTTTGATGAGTCTATCTTTGTTGAAGAACCTATCTTTGACCAAATAACCATTTTTAAAAAATATCATATCTGAGACCAAACCTTTTTCAACCAACAAAACCTATCCATCATTGGACCACAACATATATTTAGTTCATTACTTAAAATTCTACATTTCCAAAAATTTCTTCATCCTAAAACCATCATTTCTAAATGCCTAATGAAAAAAGTAATAGTGGATAATACAATTCAATATGATCTCCTTATGGTTACCTCTAAGCCAAGATCAAATTTGTTATCAAAATCTAATTTACAATCCATATTGACATTAAATGAAAATTCATCATCAACATCAACATTCACCTTGGTCCCGACAATAACTTCATCAATAGACAAATTTGAAAATGTTAGTGATATTTTTATGGTTAATGCGGAAGATTCATTTGACATCAATGCAAGTTATCTTGGTAACCTCTATGATGATCATGTAGTATGTTATCCATCCATAATAATTATCCTTCCTTTTACCATCCAATATAATAACATCACATAACCTACACATGTCAATTGGGATCCACATAAATAGACATCATTGGTCTTATTCCATGACAAAATATTCATTATAACATCTATAAATATTCAATAAGACATCTAATTTGGATAAATAATCCCTTGAAAAACCTTATTTAAGGCTCTAGGGGGAAATTAAAATAAACTAATAGATGAAAAAATCATCTCTTCATTGCTTAGTGAAGACAATATCAAATATAATGAAAGCATTAGGCCAACTAGAAGAGAAATAACATGGAATGATCTCCTGATTATAATCCAAGAAAATATCCTAACTCCCATGTTACATAATTATTATGCTAATCTAGTATAATGAAACTATAACATGTTAGATCATGATTTTGAGGTTACATTCAATGAAAATGACAACAATTTTGAATATTCTAGATTTGTCAAGGAATTAAGAATTTATAATACAGACCTATCTTATTTTGACTTTTATAGTATTTAGTGGTTAATCAGTAGTAAATTACAAAATCAAAAAATTCAAAAAAGTAATAAAATAACTTGTTAGCTACAAGTACGTTGACACTTGAGGACAACCTTTTTATAATAAATTTCACATTGCCTTCATTACATTACATTTTCCATCATTTACATTTTGTCTTTCATATTAGATGTTATGTTGGTGATTATTTAGTTGTTATTTCACATAACAAAAAAATTTAAAATGTAGCTTATCATATAATTTCATTTTTATTATCACCCTATTATCCCATGGAAAACATTCTCAAAATTAGAATTACATTGGTTTCTACCTTAGTTATTATGAGCAGACTAAATCTCTTTTTCATGCATCTTCTTGTGAAACTTAAAAAATAATATCCCATATCCTAGTCTAGAACTTTTCCCATGATAGAGTATCCTCTTACAATTACATTTAAATAATAAAACATTAACATGTTACTAAATTAAGTATGGTAAATTTACTTGCCTATCTTAATCTTTGATGATAAGATCTTGCATCTTACTAGTTTCATGGGACCAAGTCTTGGGATTTCTTCCAAATAACATGGCACCCTTATTCAAAATTTATCAAAATCAAATTCCAAAACTCTCACCCTCTATTGATTTTTGGTGTTGAGCACTCTCATCTTAATAGTTACATGAGATTGGTGTTGGGGGGATATTCCCTTACTCACCTATGTTGGTGATGCACCTATGTGTCTTCTTGGTCACATGAGACTACATGTAGGGGTTACAACAAAAAGTATTAAAAATTAAGTCAAAAGGTGTCCAAGAAAAAGTTCTTCAAATGGATTGTATATATGTTTATGATGAAAAGGGTAAATTTATCCCATTTACCAATTTTTTTAGGGCTAATTCTCTCTAGAAACATCCAATAAAGTTAGTATTTTATGAGTTTGGAAACAAAAAAACTTTTTCCCTTTGCTCATAAGGATTAGGTCATCCTCCTTTTTCATGAAAAAAAAATATTTTAGTTTTTATATTCACAATTTCATACTTATCTTATTTACCCTTTCATTATTTTGCTACAAATTGAAATACATATGTTGTATAAACAAAATAACTAGGTCATCACTTGTTAAACAATCATTAGCACATTCACATAGATTCATGCATATCCATCATGTTACATCAATTTAAAAAGTCAAAACAAACACATCTATTTGTAAATCATTGCCTATATTCACCCTAGTTACTTGGGGGTATCACCTTTTACTAATCCATTGGATATAGCCACATTTATTATTTTGTCATTTGTTAATCATTTATCCTATAACATGCTAACTTCAAGGTTGATATTCCTACATGTAAACATACATCCTTTCTCATGATAGAAAAAAATGTCTTTTATACTACTTATTTTTAGAAAAATCAAAATATAAAAATAATAAAAAATATTTAAAAACATCCCAAAAATATTTTAAACATCAAACTCAAACATCTACCATTATAGCTAAATTTTAAAAATTATTTTCTCATTATTAGGTGGGCTACTCGTGCATATTTTTCATCCAATCCTCAAATTATTCATCAATAACCCACTTCCTCATCACTTCCCATATTGGGAGAACTACTTCTAGCCTAATATCCCCACATGGACTTTGTCTAAGGTGGATTATGTAGGTAGTCCTTAGAGACATGGGGTCTCTAGGATAAGCTTAACCACCATCTTCCCCATCATCCATTTCCCACACATGGATTAACTTATCTTTATGATTCCTCATATATTTTTTGGTACTTAGCGTAGCCCTTGGATATAATTGAAAAGCTCTAGCTTAGAATGTTAAGTCTTTACTTATAACTTTTCTACTCAATCCTTTATTTGTTTAGATTGTTGTAATTTTTTTTATCCCTAACCATTAAGTTAGTTATTTAGTCCATTTTATCCATTGATTTTAATCCATTTTATCCCTCACCTTTCAAATATTTGTTTACTTTATCCATTGTGATTGTTTTTAAATGTATCAATTACTTATATTTAGAATTACTATTTATTCATTTATTTGTGTATCATTTTTTCTTAATATTGTTTCACTATCATTTTGTGTGTGTTAGTATCATCTAATTTTTTTTATCACTTAGATTTTCACCCTTGAGGAGATGCATAAACTCTCCTCATCCAAGTGGCATAATTGAAACACCTCTAGGCTTATGTATAGCCTAAGGATGAATCAAATCTCTAGATGGAGTTAGCTCCCTTGATGTACCAATTTGGATCATTACTACACCTAAATTTTTTTGTGGGAAGGGAGAGAGAAAATTTAAAGAAAATTATCCTAAGGGACGTGATACACCAAATAAGTTGATGAATTTGAACCAGCTACATGTTACACATGAAACCAAGAGACTAACCAAACACACACTTATCCAATCTACATCTTCTCACATCAATATTACATTATGAGGTTATAGATTAATGCTTAGGATAGGAGGACTAGAAAAGAGCCTTGAAGTGTAATAGTGAATATAATAACTCCCTCAACATTGACACTTCTTTGAACACTTCACATGGCCTACAAGAAAAGGCTTTCCAACTACAAATAGGTGAGAGAATGAAACAATATGCCAAGGAAATAAGAGTCATCACTTAATGAAAATTAAACATTTAAGTGAGAACAATATTAATAGTCATAAATGAGGTAAAAATAAATAGTATTATTTATCAAATGATATTTAAATGAGTAGGGCTTCACTATACTCAGGTGGAGCATAAGTTACAAAGGTTAAAATGGCTAGTTGTTATAAAACTTGAGAGAGAGAGGAGAAAAGATAAGTCTAAGGGTCATAAGGAAACTTGTCAAGATGATAAAAAGGAGTTAATTATGCATGATAATATGATTTGGGATGAACCATGAAATTTTAGAAGGAACAAGTGGCTCTCTAAGTCATGAAAATCTTTCAAAGTGGCTTGAAAGTTCTCATTCTGGATCAAAGAATTGCCTTCATGATTTAGACCTATTTTAACATCACAAAATATATTAAGGATAGGTCTGAATATTTTATTTAAGGGGAAGGATTTTAGACATGCCTCTCCATGCATTATTTGTAGGCCTGGACATCTAGAATCATCTAGAAGTGATCCATCATCATTTATAGTCTAAAAAACTCTTCTTTCATAAACCCTATACACTTGGAATTAAAAAATGCATAATTTTTCCATTAAAATCCATGATATGGAGTGTATGACATTTTTAAAAACCATATATGTCCTTATAATCATTAGGCATGCCTTAAAATCACTTTCACTTGGAGTTTTCACACTTCTCACTAGCTTGGTCACTGTGTTAGTTTTGATTGGCTAAGATGAGAGCTATTGTTAAGACATTTAAAATTTTTTATTAAGTATTAAATTAAAATTATCAATTATAAAAATTATATATCTTACTCCTAAAGTTTTTTTCATCCCTTTAAATTATCTAAAACCTACATAATTCATAAAGCAATTAAAAGTACCCTATTTTGTACTCTATCCATATAATTTTATAAAACTCAAAATGGTGGGGAGGATACTAGGATATTATTATATAAATTAAAATAAATTTAATGGTAAAACTATGACATTATATTATATTCCCATCCTCATTTCTCAAATCTAGTCTTTGTAAGGGTTTAGTAAGGGTTTTGAGTAGTTTGACCTCTTAAGATTTATTCATAAAGGTTAGACATTGAAGTGGAAAACCAATTCCACTATATAATATTATAGGACCCCTATTATCTTCTCCAAACTCATTTTTCCTCCATTCAAATCTTTTATGAAGATGTGAGCACTCAAAGCTACCTACTCGAGCCTGTTTCTTCCATTTACATAAGCTTGAGCTTATCTTGAGCCAAAAATGGATTTATTTGTGTTTCCCTTGAATCCAAATGGATTTCATAAATCTGATGGTACCATAGGAAAATTTTTAAATCTATTTTAGTTCTCACTTAAGGTTATAAATAATTTTGACAATCCATTTAGCTTTTACCTAAAACCTTGTCTAGTAGGGCTGACTGTAACCCATGTGGGCTAGGCTATTAAAATGAGATTATTTACATTATAATGGGTTTAAAAAAATTTAAATGTCTCTAAAAACATGAAAAAAACCATTGTAATACTCATCTCATGCTACAATTAGAAGTGACCATTCATTTGGACTATAGGCATAACTATGCCTAGTGGGCTCGATTGTAACTCTTAAGGGATTAAACCTTAATGTATGGATTCTCCCCTATGTAAAATGTATTTCATGTTAAATTTTATTTTTTTAAACCCCCTACACATTATTTTAGTTTCAAATCAATTATTTTCTACCCTTTTGTCCCTATTCTCTAAATTTGTAGGGTTTACATTAAGGGGAGTGCCCTCTATCTAAGACAAAATAGAGGGAACCATTTATTTATTAAAAAAGTGAATATTTTATGAGATTTATCTAGTAATATATGCTATATATACCATGTTTAATCCCTTTACTATGTTAATATACCCCTCAACTCCAAACTTTAAGGTAGATTGTATGGAAGTTAGACTACATAGGATTTCAAGGTATGGGTTGTGCAATGTTTTTTTAAAGATCCTTTATTTATTATATGTTTATCATGAAAGTTTTTTGATAACAATTTTAAAATGATGGATTTATTCTCATTATGTCTTATCACTCCAATCTTCCATGTACCTTTCCACGTATTAAACTCTTAAGGCTCTTATACCAATTCTTGACTATACTTTTTATCTTGGAATGATGCTTGTAGGTGATAAGACCTTAAAAACATTTCATAAGTATGTTTTAAACATTTAAATGTTAATAAATTAGTTACTTGACCTATTCACTCCATGTTTGATCTATATTTTCTTTAATAAGCTCAATTCATTTTCTCTCTACCCCTCAGTCAACTATAGTTGACTGTGAGGGGTCTTCTAGATGTTTTACACATTTATAATATAGATATGATGTTTGAATATATTTTTAATATTTATCATGACTAAACCAAACCATATATAAACCTTATCACTCATTTTCATATATTTTAATCACATTTATTAGGTTCACTGTCACATTAGTCAATTATAGGTGTAAGTTTTAAGCTTGAGATACCTATAGGTGCTTGTTGGATATTATAACATCAATAATAAACCATTATTTATGATATTTAGACCATAAAATTAAATTTCACCATTATCCCAAATTTATATCTCTAATGTTTAATACCTTTCTATGAATGATGTGGAGGTTGACAGCCTATTGTAAGTGCACATTTTATGGTTAAACACACGTATAGGTGTGTATGGGATTTACCACCTTGCTACTCAATATTATGTTGGCACATACTTGAGGTAAAATTTATTATTAAATCATTTAAAACCATTCACATGTGTTTGAAATTTTAATTTTGAAACTTAGGTAAGTAAAATATCTCCTTTGGACGTAGGCTTATATGTTTCACTACCTATTTTTAGTACATAAAAGTGTTATTTTGGGCCTCCAAAAAACCAATATCCATTTATCCTCTTGACTTGATTATTTTTAATGATTTTTTACTATGATATGGATACAATAAAAATACATTTATATGACTCAAAAGTCCTTATATCCTTGTCATATGATATTTAAAAATCACTCTTGGACCTCTATTTTCTTAGTTTAGGGGAAATGTCCCTATACTTAGTTATTGGATCTTTGGAAGGTGGCTTCCAACTCTCATATAAATATAGTATCTCAAACATACATTATAAAGTATTTTTAGAATATTTTTGTGCTAATAAGAGTTAAAAAATTATGTTTCAACACTCCATCATGGCATCACAAGCCTCTATTAGCCACTTGTAGGTGATTATTCGCATGTCTATAGGTAGTGGAGATGAGTATGGGAAGTGAGCATTATTTTGACCATTTTATCACTTTATCCCCCTTATACTAATTTAAAATTCATGTTTATCTTCATGAATATCTTGAACGAATTTCAAAACCTTCATTTTAATGTGATCTTTTCTTCTAATCACCTATAAGTGTATGTTAATGGTAGAATTGTGTGAGGATGTTGCACATGACTGCACAATCCTTATTTATTGCATCAAATGAAAGATTTATTCACTAATTAATGTTTATAAAGGATAAACCAAGGAATTAAAACCTTAGACACACCTCTATTAACATCTCATATAGTTTCATACATGTGACTCATCATGGTTACAAATAAATAATGAGCAAAATGTTGGTTGTATTATGTTCATGACTACACCCTCATAGGGCCTTGATTTTAATAATGAGATTTAAAGGTCAAGGGGAATAAATATCACATTAAAATGTAAATATACCTATCATAAGCCTCTAAATCCATTGTCAAAGCATGAAGATCTAAAAATGGTGAAAATAGGTCTGTCATCCCAAATAAGAGTAGTTTGCAAATTTGAGATTATTTTCTTATAAAAACAATTGAAACATGAAACCAAACATAGGTATCATTATATAATTAATATAATAACTATTTTGAATCAACATTAGGAATTGGTTTTTATCGACTTGTCTAAAATGGAGCATAAACTATAGGGTACAAAGATTAGTAGGTAGAAAAACATAGTCAACTTAATGAGGATGGTTCATAAATAATAGGCCACCATTATTCAAAATATTTTTATGTAGATAAATCTCTCTAATTTTAATTTCACATCCTAAAGGTGTTTGACCTAGAAACTCTCCAACTATACATACAAAGTTCAATCTTAAAGACTGGTTCTATGTGCCTAAATGGGTGAAACAGGAGTAAAATGGTTTTAGCCCAATTTTGAAACTTAAAAAGTAATTCAAGCATGATAATGGATCTAATTAATATGAAGTGTCATCTGATGACCTTACCCCACGTCTCACACTTTCTCATAGGTCATACAAGTGCCAAACTCTTCTCTTTTCTAAAGAAAAATGATCTTTCTTTTAAATCACCTACCACCTTTAGTTAGAAATAGTTACCTAAGATATAATAGGACACATGGTATGTGAAATATCCTTTTTACACCTTAAAATTTCCATAGGAGGTCATATAACTCATTTAATTCCCTGTTTTGACCCCTAAAATGACTAAAATATCTAAGGAATAAAAAAATAATGACCAAGGCTAATGTGACATTAAATTCCATAAAATGACCTATAATACACCTGATGACAAAATTTTAAACCCCATAAAACATATAAATACCAACTTTTTACCTATAGGGGCCCCAATTTGACCTGTAGGGTCAAATTTGGTCAACAAATTGGTGACTCATAGGGGTAGTATGTCTGCTATACTAACTAGACTAGTAGCCTTATCAGTCCATTAGGATTAGGGAGTCATCTAAAGTATAAGATAAAACAAGAGGAATTTGACAGTAATATTTGATCAAGACAAGACCAATGACTACCTCAACCACACAAAATAAAAGACACACACACAAAGTAAAATCAAACACACATGTGATTCATGAGAACTTATGAAACACACACACTAAACTAATCAAACTAAGTCAAATACTAACTTGAGATGAAAATCCACTCACAGATCAAAGGGGAAGTTTTAAACCCTTCTTAATTCATGACGTGAAGAAATGAATGAGACATATAGTCTTTTGATCCTTGACATTAATACCTCCAACATTTCTATGATGTTTGTCAACTTCATCAGCAAGATGTTCAATGAGAACCATGAAACTCTAAACAAGTTGGGTATGGAAATGAATTCTTCTTTAATCCAAACAACCTCAACATTATCATATGGATCCTCAATTACAACCTTGAATGGTGGTTCAACAAGGCATACCTTCTTCATTTCCATAGTGTTCTCAATAAGATTGGGTTTATTCTCAACTATAATTCCTTATAGCTTATCAAGGAGCTTTGCATAATATACCCAATATTGGTCATTATCCTTCATTTAAGACTCTTTCTTCACCTTGTCATGTACTTGTCCCTCAACTTGGCAAATCTATTCAAGCTCTTGAAAGAGCTTCATTTGTAATTGCCAATTATCTTTGCCCTCTTTATGATTTAGAACCACTACCTATTCAATATTATCTTATTAATATATGAGGTCATTAATATGGTGTTATTTAATCTCTAATTCATATGAGGGTGATTCAAAATTAGGTTGAGGTATTGGATCATCTTCAATAACAATAACTTCCACCTTGGTCTCAAGAGATTCTTCTAGGAATACCACCTCTTTAGGGATGACTTGAAATTGTTATCCATCCTCAATAACACATTCATATTCATAATAGAGGTGATCATCTACATCCATTTGATTAGATGTAGAGTCTTCTTCAAGCACTGAAACATCCTCCATTTCTTTCTCCTTCTTGGTGATGCCAAGACTAGGCATCTTGAAATCATGTGACTTAGCCCAATGAGGTTGCCTAATGAGTGTGGAGCCCTTTGGGGATATCACATGACCTTAGGATTATATTTCATGGGCCTAGAGAGATCCATAAATGTGGGGAGTGAATTTTTACACACTCTACCTTTTATGGAACCTTGTTCTACATGTGAGTGGAATATTCCTTGTATTTTTCTAATTTCTATGTTTCCATATTTTATGGAGTTAGTTGTTAGATGCCTTTTCCCCATGTTGACTTCCTTGTTTTGAGGGAGCTAATTGTTAATTAGAAAAGGGGATGCCTTCCTTGTTTCAAGGAGTTAATTGTGATCACATCTTGTTAAAAATGTTCCTTTAAAGGTGGAGAGACAAATATGGCATGTTCCTCTTTAGATGGGCTTTTAGATGAGCTTGATAATGTAAAACTAAGGCATATTTTAGTGGATGATGCTTATCTTGGATAAGCATGGTGAATTTATCCTTATTTTGTGTATTTTATCTCATTTTCTATATGTAAATGTGTGGTGTGACCCTTTAGAGGTTGATGATTTATTTACAAGGTGTGGCTTTGAGGATCAAAGTCAAAGTGTAGATGTTTTTGCAAAATTCATGTGTTTATTGTAGGATGTGGTATAACAACTTGTGAGATATAGTATTGTGTAAGTACAGGTGAAAGTGTAGCATTTTATATAGGATACTTTTTTATTTCTATTAGAGTTCATTAGAATCTTGTTTTTAGATTACAATTTTATTTGAGGACTTTATTGGTAGATGTAGCCCACATTGGATGAACCATAATAGATCTATGTTATGTGTGTTTTTATCTTATTCTCTCCATTTATGCTTTCATAATAACTATGATTTGAGGAGTGTTTATTTTCTGCATGTTATTTCATAATTTATATATGATTTATGGTTATATTAAATTTGGTTTAAAGATTTTAATTCCTAAAAACTAGTATTAGAGCCATTGGTTGTGTGTTTTATTGAAGTGGTAAATCATAAGAAGGCTATTAGCTTGAGTGGGAGTTATGATAGAAGAGATAAGATTGAGGTTTGATAATTTTTATGGTAAGCATTTTGGTTTGGGAAAAATTTAGATGGAATATTACCTATATTAGGAGCTACATCTCCCCTTAGATGGGAAAGTAGAACACCCTGTAAGTATAAGTGATGTGGATTGGTCATTACTTGATAGGAAGGTATTGGGATCCATATGGTTATGAATTAAATCTTATGTTGCATTTAATATTTATAATGAGAAAAACATAAAATATATCATGGATAAACTTGAAAAATTATATGAGAAACCCTCTACTTATAAAAAAAATTCTTATGAAAAGATTATTTAACATGAAAATGTATGAGAATGGTTAAATTGCTAATCATCTTAATGATTTTAACATGGTTTTAAGTATGCTCACTTCAATTAGAAACAATTTTGATGATGAAGTTAGAGCTTTGTTAATTTTACGTTCTTTTCTTGATAGTTGGGATAGTTTGGTTATGGTTGTGAGTAATGTAGTCCCTGCCAAGGGAAGATTGAATTTTGAGGATGTTATAGGTGTGATTCCTAGTGAGAAGATGCAAAGGAAAAAAACTAGTGAATCATCTTTAGGTAATGATTTGTCTATTTATACTAGAGGGAGAAAAAAGGACAAGAGCAAAGGCAACCATGGAAAGTCAAAGGGTAGATCCAAGTCCAGATATAAATCCAAGATGATATGCATTCTTGTGGGAAGAGTGGACACTCAAAGAAGGATTATTAGTCACTTTGGGATAATAATGACATTAAGGAAGAAAAAAATGAGGTAAATATGACATCAAATAAATCATGTCAAGATGACTTAATTCTTTCTATGGATAGTTATTCTAAGTCTTGGGTATTAGATTCAAGGGAATCTTTTCATGCCACCCCACATAGGCATTATTTTATTGATTATGTTTAAAATAATCTAGGACATGTTTATCTTGGTGATGATGAACCATGTGAGATAGTAGGAAAATATTGTGCTCAAGTTAAGATGTAGAATGGGAACACATGGCTACTCAAGGATGTCAGACACGTGCCTATATTAAGATAGAGTTTGGTTTTAGTAGGGAAATTGGGTAGTGAGGAATGTTTAGTAATGTTTATTGTAAATTATTAGAAAGTTACCAAAGGTTCTCTTATGATTTAAAGAGTTAAGAAAGTTGGTACTTTATATTTGAATAGTAGTGTTAATTATCTTGATTTAGTTATTGTAGATGGAAATGCAACTATGTGGCACTATAGGCTTGGTCATATGAGCCATAAGGGCATAGAGATCTTAAAAGACAAGTTGTCTAGATTAAAAGACTTATATCTAGACTTATGTGAGGATTGTATGGGGAATATAAACAAATTAAGTTATTGAAGATTAGACCTGTAAAGAAAGAACATAAGTTAGAGTTGGTACATTCAGATGTATGGGGACTAGTTTAGGTATCTTTTATTGGTGGATTCAATTATTATGTTAATTTTATTGATTATGAACTAGGAAAGTTTGGGTTTATTGAATTAAAAATAAATATGATATTTTTGACACTTTTAAGATCTTGAAAGCCTTGGTTGATAATGAAATAGGTCTCAAGTTGAAATGTCGTAGATTAGATAATAGAGGTGAGTATTATAGTAATTATTTCTTTGATTATTGTTCTAAAAATGGAATCCATAGGTGAAGGATAGTTCTAGGAGCTCCACAGTAGAATGGGGTGTCTAAAGGGATGAACAAAATAATAATGGAATGTGTTAGGAGCATGAGGTTACATGCATGGTTACCTTTATATTTTTGGGTAGAATTAGTTAACATGATAGTATATTTGATTAACAAAGGACCTTTTATGCCTTTGATGAATGCATTCTTAAACAATCTTAGTTTGGTAAGAATGTTAATTATTATTTTCTTAGAGTCTTTGGATGTAAAGCTTTTGATTTCATTAAAAAAGAGGATAGGACCAAGCTAGAGTCAAAATCAAAGAAATGCACATTTTTTGGTTATCGTGTTGATGACTTTGGTTTCCATTAATGAAGCATTAAAGATAAGAAAATATTTTAGTCTAGAGATGTAGTCTTTAATGAAAAATTCATGTATAAAGATCAGTTGTACGAACAAGAATGTGAATAGAAAGAGTACATAGTATTGGATGACATTGGAGATGGAAAAGTATCTAATGATTTAGTTTAGGAACATTCTACACAAAGACCCCAAACTCATATGGTAAGAAGGTCTTCTAGGGAAAGAAGAGCACCTAAACATTTTTCTCCTTTGAATTATTTATTACTCATTGAAAATGGAGAACCAAAGTGTTATGAGGAAGTAATACAGGTAGATGCCAAGTTGAAGTGGGAGCGATCCATGGATGAAGAGCATAGATATCTCATGGAGAACCAAACTTGAGATTTAGTAAGGCTACACAAGGGGCAAGAGTGAATTTCCAAATAAGTGGATCTTTAGAATAAAAGAATAGCAAGAAGGGAGAAAAAGGTATAAGGCTAGGATGGTGGTCAATGGGTTTGCATAAAATTAGGTATTGATTTTGATGAGATTTTCTCTCCTATTATTAAAATGACTTCTATTAGGATTGTTCTTGGTTTATATATAGTTTGGGATTTTCACTTAGAATATTTAGATGTGAAAACTACTATTCTTCATGGTGATTTGGATGAAGAGTTATATATGAAGAAACCATAGGGATATAAGGTCAAACAGAAGGAGAAATTTATGTTCAGACTAAATAAAATCTTCTACATCATGAAACAAGATCAATGGAAATGGTATAAGAAATTTGATTATTTTATGTTATAACAAGAATATCAAAGGTGTAATTCTGACCATTATATGTACATCAAACATTTTGATGATGGTTCCTTTATTATTTTATGCTTGTATGTGGATGACATGTTAGTTGTAGGAAATAACATACATCATACTCATATGCTCAAGAAATAACTTAGTGACTCCTTTTCTATGAAATATTTGGGTGTTGAAAAAAAATCCTTGGTATGAGGATTACTCATGACAAGACGGAGAGGAATCTAATTTTATCCCAATTAGAGTATGTGAGGAAAGTCTTATAAAGGTTTAGCATGTTGGATTTTAAATCTATTGGTACTCTTTTGGCAAGCCACTTTAGACTATTAAAGGAGTAGTATCCCAAGATGGAAGTTGAAAATCTTAAGATGTCTAAGGTACCTTACTCATTAGTAGTTGATATTTTGATGTATGCCAAGATTTTTACTAAGCTAGATATTATCTAAGCAATGGGAGTTATGAGTAGGTATATGAGTGATCTAGGTTATGAGCATTGGTAGGTAGTAAAATGGATTATTTAATATTTGAGAAAAACCATGGATTTTACATTATGTTATGGTAGATCAGATACCACTTTATGTGGTTATGTAGACTTAGATATGGTAGGGGATATTGATACCAGGAGTATGATAGGTTATATATTTACTGTTGGAGATACAATAGTTAGTTAGATTTATAGGATATAGAAGGTTATGGATTTTTTATCCATAAAAGTAGAGTATGTTACTACCACAAAGGCTAAATAGGAGATGATTTGGTTGTAGGAGATGTTTCAAGAGTTGGGGTATGAGCAGGAAGTTGGGAGACTACACAGTGATAGTCAGATTATTATTCATTTGGCAAAGAACTTCACTTTCCACTCAAGGACAAAACAAATTTAGTTACATTATCACTTTATCATGGTAGCTTTGGAGGAGAACTTGGTGAAGCTAGAGAAGATTCATACTAGCCAATATCTTATGGATATGATAACCAAGGTGGTCACCAAGTTGAGACTATGTTTAGATTTGGTTGGCCTTCGTGGTCATGGAGCAGTGATAGATTATGTTTAGGAGAAATAGTCTCCAAGTGGGAGATTGTTGAGTGTGGAGCCCTTTGGGGATATCACATGAACTTGGGAGTATATTTTGAGGGCCTAAAGAGATCCATAAATGTGGGGAGTGCATTTTTTCCCACTCCACATTTTGTAGAACCTTACTCACATGCGAGTGGAATATTCCTTGTATTTTTCTAATTGTTATGTTTCCATATTTTGTGAAGTTAGTAGTTAGATGTCTTTTTCCCATGTTGACTTCCTTATTTTGAGGTATCTAGTTATTCATTGGAAAATGAGATTCCTTCATTGTTTTAAGAAGTTGGTTGTGATCACATGTTATTGGAAAATGTGCCTTTAAAGGCACAGAGATAAACTTGGTGTGTTCTTCTTTGGATGGGATTTTGGATGAGCTTGATGATGTGGAACTAAGGTGTATTTTAGTGGATGATTCTTATCTTGGATAATCATGGTGATTTTTTTCTCCTTTTGTGTATTTTCCCTCATTTTCTATATATATATATATATATATATATATATATATACATATATATATATATATATATATATATATATATAGGTATGGTGTGGGCCTTAAGAGGTTGATGGTTTATTTGTAGGGTGTGGCTATGAGGATCATAGTCAAAGTGTAGATTTTTTTTCAAAGTAAAAGTTTTTATTATAGGGTGTGGTATAATATCTTGTGAGATATAGTATTGTGTAGGTGTAGGTGAAAATACAAAATTTTCTATAGGATATTTTATATCTTTGTGAGAGTTCATTGTAATCATGTTTTTAGATTATAGTTTTATTTGAGGACATTTTTGGTAGATGTAGCCCACATTGGGTGAACCACATTACATCTATGTTATGTGTGTTTTTTATTTTTTTCTCTCCATTTATTATTTCATAATAATTTTGATTTGAGGAATGTTTCCATGATGCATGCTATTATAGAATTTAAATATCATTTATGGTCATATTAATCTGGTTTACAATTTTTAATTCCTAACACTGCCAAGGAGGTATGATTTTTTCAGGCAAGAGTTTTGAATTCTTATCAACCAACTTCTCCTCTATAGGTTATATTAACATAGTTCCATCAAGTAAAAGAATGATAGGGTGAGTAAAAGATGAACTAGTAGGTGGAGGTGAAACATAGAACTCAAAATCAGATTGAGAGTGAAAAGTAGAGGATTCTTTTGGGAACTCTTAGGAAAGAGGAGGTAGACCTTGGGCTAAAATAACTTGGTTTTATTCCTTCCATTTGAAAATAAATTCATTTAAATCTGATTGGGATTAAGAATTTTCGTGAGGAAGGTTATATGGGGTGTGTTTAGGCATATGATCTTCTTTTAGGTCTAAAACTTCCATCACACCTTGACTTAGCAATTTCATTTTTAACTCTAGATCTTCAATTTGTGTGGCTAGGTTCTCTTTGAAAATTATTTCTTCAAGTTCATAAATAAGATGAATAAAATAGGGTTAACATGGAATACAAGAAACTTCTTGAGGACGGATGGGAGGAGTTTGCAAAGGATCAAGTTTTTCTTCAACTTCACTATTTATCTAGGCTTTTCTCCCCTTTCTTTCCCTATGAATCCAATATATTAATCTAGCTTAGGATGTTAGGATTATTTTTTTTTCTTGAGGTGGTGATGAAATTTGAGGAGTGGATGAAGTGTTTAAGGAACTTGGGATTTCCTTAGGCTTGGATTCTCTAACTTGGAATCTCATATGTAGGAGTCACTTATTGAGGTAGGGATGTAATTGGAGATGGAAATAAAGTCTTAGGTTCCACTTATTTTATTTTTAAGATGGATTTATTCATTTTTATATTGGCCCACTCAATATGCCTATCAATATTTTCTTCAAAAATAAGGTTTCTCTTTTCAACTCTCTCTTCCAACTGATTGGGAAAATAATGGCTTTGATAAGATTGATTGGGCTCATGAGTAGGAATCATGTAAGACTGATAGCAATGTTTGGGAAGTGGATATGAAGGATGATAGGTTTGGTGAGGTTACTTCTCATTATTTTTTATCACATCTTCTAATAATGAAACTAGGCCACTCACATCTAGCATGTCACTTGTGAGACTTTGCTAATTGGCTCTCTCTGTAGGTGCACACTCTCTTTTGACTAGCTCTAATGCATCTCTCACCTAATTAATGAAATTAATAGGAAAATATTGATCATGTACCCTTATTGTATCAAGATCTAACATATACTTCTCATACCCCAAAAGATTTTGCTTAAAGTTGGAAGTGGATTGAGTTGAGAAGTGGATAGGTTGACTAGGAGAAGTAAGATATTAAGCAGGCTAGTTATAGAAATGATACACTACATGATAAGGATGGTTATAGGTCTGATAAGTATCATGAAAATAATGGTAATAATCTCACCAACACTGATATGAATTATACAAAAACTAATTAGGAATGCAAGTAGATGGAAATACTTCACCAACTTGTGTAAAATAAAACTCAACAACAAAATTAGACATGAAACCTCATTGAGAAGAAAGAACACAAAGAAACATTACTAAAAATATTCAAAAGGAAGCCTTGGGCTGATTTACCAGCTGATATAACTCTAGAGTCACCATTGATATTTGGATAGATGCCTCCAAAGGCTTATGTATTGAAGGATAACACCAAAAATCCTTTAATTTATTAGACTAAGATTCCTACTAGGCATGCCAAAAACTATTATCACTTGGATTTTCACCCTTTGAGGAGATGTTTCAACTCTCCTCATCCAAGTAGCATAAATGAAACACCTCTAGGCTTGTGCATAGCCTAAGGATGAGGTAAATCTAGATAGGGTTAGCTCTCATAATGTACCATTTTGGATCATTATTACACCTAAAATTTAGGTAGGGAAGGGAAAGAGAAGAATAAAATCAAAATATCATAAGAGAGGTGATAAACCAAATAATTGGATGACTTCCAACTATCTGCATGCTACACATGAAAGCAAGAGACTAACCAAACATACACTTCTCTAATTTGCATCTTCTCACATAATATTATATTAAGAGGTTATAAATGAATGTCTAGGCTAGGAGGACTAGATAATAGGAATTTAATGTCACTAGTGAATATACTAACTCACTCAACCTTGAAACTTCCTAAAAACTTCACATGCCCTACATGAACAGTCTTTCCAATTGACAATAGGTGAGAGAATGAAATAATATGACAAGGAAACAAGAGTCATCACTTAAGAAAAATAAAAAATTCAAGTGATAACACTATGAAAAATAATGGAAGAGGTAAAAATAAGTAGTCTTATTTATAAAATGGTATGAAAATGAGCAGGGCTTCACCATACTCAAGTGGAGCATAAGTTACAAAATACAAAATAGCTAATTCTTATGAAACTTGAGAGAGAAAGGAGAAGAGAGAAGTCCAAGGGTCACAAAGACACTTGTAAATTTAAGAAAATTATTTAATTGTGCATGATAAGAGGATGTGTGATGAACCATTCAAGGTTAGAAGGAACAAGTGTCTCTCTAAGTCATGAAACTCTTGCAAAGTGGCATGAAAGTTCTCATTCTAGCTCAAAAAATTGCCTTCATGATTTAGACCAATTTGAACATCCCAAAACTAAATAAGAATATTTTTTATGATTGTAATGAATGTTAAAGGTTTTATATATGCATTTTCATACATTTTATATAGGCTTGGTCATTTGGAATCATCTAGAAGTGAGCCATCATCATTTTTAGTCTTAAAAACTCTTCTTTCATGTACCCTATACAATTGGTATCCAAAAATGCATTAGTTTTCCATATAATTACATGGATTTAAGTGTTTTATATGTTTAAATACCACACATGGATTTAGAAGTATCAAACATAGCTTAAAATCACTTCCACTTGGAGTTTCCACACTTCTCACTAGCTTGGTCACATTGCCAGTTTTGATTAGCTAAGATGAGAGCTATTTTTTGAAAACTTAAGAGTTTTTATGAAGTACTAAATTGACATTAATGGATATCATAAGTATATATATTCCTTCCAAATTTGGTTTCATCCCTTGAAAGTCTTTATAACCTACACAATGTATAAAATAGTCAAAAGTACCTTATTTTGTACCATGTATGTACAATTTCATAAAACTCAAAATGGTGAGGAGGAGCCTGAGATATTATTATACAAATTATAACAAATTTCATTTTAAAACTATGGCATCAGATCTTGTTCCCATCCTCATTCATCTAATAAATTCCTTGTAAAGGTTTATCAAGGGTTTTAATTGGTTTAACCTCTTAAGCTTTGTTCATAAATGTTAGACATTGAAGTTTCCAACCAATTCGACTAGAGTACATAATAGGACCCTTTTAAGATTCTAAAAACTCCTTTAGCCTCCATGCAAATCCTCCAAGAATATGTGAGCACACAAAGCTACCTACTTGAGCCTATTTCTTCCATTTGTAAAGGCTTGAGGTTGTCTTTAGCCAAAAATGATTTTCCTTATGCTTCCCCTAAATCCCAATGGAATTTACACATATTATGTTACCCTATTATCATTTTTAAATCCATTTTAGTTCTCACATAAGGTTATAAATAATTTTGACTCTCCATTTGGCTTTAGCTTACAACCTTGTCTAATAGGCATGACTATAACCGATATGGTTTAAGGCATTCAAATGAGCTTATTTTAATTATAAAAAATTAAAAACTTCTGAAATTTCTCTAAAAATATGTAACAAACCATTATAATATCCATCTCATATTATAATTAGAAGTGACCATTCATTTCGACTATAGGCATAACCATGCCTAGTGGGCTTGACTGTAACTCCTAAGGGTTTAGACCTCCCTATAAGGATTATCCCTTATATGATATATATTTCATGTTACCATATATTTTTTTTAAACCCATACACATTCATTTAGTTTACAATCAACTTTTGTTCTACCCTTTTATCCATATTCTCTGAATTTGTAGGGTTTGCATTAAGGGGAGTGCCCTCTATCTAAGATAAAATAAAGGGCACTCCCTTGTTTATTTAGAAAAAATTGAATATTTTAAGAGCTTAATAAATTAATATATATATTTTATAAATATTTTAATATGTTTAATAGGTCAATAATCCCCTCAAATCCTTCAAAATTTAAGTCAAATTGTATGGAAGTTAGACTGCACAAGGTTTTAAGGTATGGGCGATGTAATGTTTATTTAGAGCTTCTTTATTTGTTATATGTTTATAATGAAATTTTTATGAGATAAATTGTAACATGATTGATGTTTTATATTTCTCTCTTATCACTCTAATATTCCATGTATCTTTCCATACATTAAACTCTTAAGGTTGCTTGTACCAATTCCTGACTATGTTTTTTGTCTTAGAGTGATGCCTGTAGGTGACCTAATATTATTAGACATTATAAACCTTGAATAAGTATATTTTAAACATTAAAAGGATAATTAATAATTTATTTTACCTATTCACTCCATTTTTTAGCTATATTTTATTCAATAATCTCAATTCATTTATTCTCTACCCCTCACAGTCAACTCCAGTTGACTATGAGGGGTCTTGTAGATGTTTTTCACATTTGGAACCTAGATATGAAATTTGAATATATTATAAATAGTTATCATGACCATAAAATCCATATATAAACCTTATCACTCATGTTCATATCTTTCAATCACCTTGATTAGGTTCACTATCACATCAATCAGCTATAGGTGTACATTTTAAGTTTGAGATACCTGTAGGTGGTTGTTGGATATTAGAACATCACCATTCAAACATTATTGATGATCTTTAGATCATAAAAATAAATTTAAACATTAGCCTAAATTTATATATCCAATTTTTAAAACCTTTCCATGAATGATGTGGAAGTTGACAGTTTGTTGTAAGTGCACATTTTGTGGTTAAACACACATGTAGGTGTGTATGGGATCTACCACCTTGCTTCTTAATCCTCTATTGGTATGTCATTTAGTTAAAATGTATTCTTAAATCATTTTAAACCATTCACACATGTAAATTTCTATTTTTAAACATAGGGAAGTAAAATATCTCTTTTGGACTCAGTCCTATAGGTTTCACTACCTATTTTCAATGCATAAAAGTGTGATTATGGGCCTCCAAAAAACCAATCTCCATTTCTCCTCTTGACTTCATTCTTTGCAAGGATATTTTAATATGATAGGGATACAATAAAAATCCATTGTTATGCCTAAAATTTCCTTATATCATTGTCATATGATGTTCACAAAACACTCTTCGATCTCTATTTTCTTAGTTTAGGGAAAATGTCCCTATATTTAGTTATATTGGATCTTTGGAAGGTTTTTTCAAACTCTCATATAAATATAGAATGTCAAACATACATTATAACATATATTTATCATATTTGGGTGATAATAAGAGTTCCAAATTATGTTTCAACACTCAATCATGACATCACAACCCTATACTAGGCCACTTGTAGGTGATTATTCTCATGTATGTAGTTAGTGGAGATGAGTATGGGTAGTGAGCATTATTTTGACCATTTGATCACTCTAACCCAGTTATATTCCTCTAAAATTCATTTTTATCATCATGAGTATATCGAACAAGTTCTAAAACATTCATTTCAATCTGATCTTTTCTTCCAAGAAACTGTAAGTGTATGTTAATGGTAGAATTGTGTGAGGATGTTGCACATGACTACACAGTCCCTCTTTCTTACATCAAATGAAATATTGATTCACTACCTAATCATGATAAAGGATAAAACAAGGCCTCAAAAAAATATACACACCTTTGTGAACATGTCATACAAGTTTCATACATGTGCTTTACCATCGTTACAAGTAAATAGTGAGCAAGAAGTTGACTATATTATTTTCATGATTGCACCCTTATAGATAATTTCCTTGAATAATGTGATATAAAGGTAAATTAGAATAAAATTCACATTTAAAACATGTAAATATACTTATCACAAACCTCTGAATCCATTGTCAAAGCATGAAGATCTAAAAATGGTAAAAATAGGCCTAAAACTAGCCTCAACCTATCTATTCGATCTGGAATGGAACCGTACGGCCCCAGCTATCTCTGTCTATAGGGGTAGGGAGAGGAATCAATCATGGAGTGACAAAAGAAGAGATGGAATTTGAGCTTCTCTGACGAATAGCCAGTACGGTATACAGAATGATGGGACCCACGATCACAGAAACCCACTAGGCCTATCATCCCAAATGAGAGTAGTCTACAAACTTGAGATTATTTGCTCATAAAAATACATTAAAAAATGTAACCAAGAATAGGGAAAATTAGAGATGGAATACAATCATCATCTAGAATAAACCTCAGTAATTGGTTTGTACAAACTTATCTAAAATGGAGAAAAACCTATAGGGTGCATAGATTAGTGGATAGAAAAACATAGTCAACTTCATGAGGATGGTTCATAAATCATAGCCCACTATTATTAGAAAAAAAATTATGTAAATTAATCTCTATGATTTTACTTTCATCTCCCAAATGTATTTGACTTGGAAGATCTCCAACTGTCTGTCCCAATTACAAACCTAAAGACTTGTTCTATGTGCCTAGAAGGATGAAAAAGGAGCAGAATGGTTTTATACCAATTTTGACACTTAAAAAGTACTTCAAGTTGTAAATGTATCTAAGGAAGTATAATATTCATCTCATGACCTTTCCCCATGTGGCACACTTCCCCTAGGGTTGTACAAGTGCCAAACTCTTTTCTTTTCCCAAGAAAATAGCTCTTTTTTATGAATCACCTACCACCTTTAGTTATAAATAGTTACTTAAGAAATAATAGGACACATTGAATGTGACATAAACTTTTTACACCTTCACATTTCCCTTGGAGGCTGCATAACTCTTATAATGCCCTATTTTGACCCCCAAAATGATATAAGGACTAAAAGACTAATGAACAAGGATAATGTGACATTAAATTCCATCAAATAGCCTATAATATAAATTATGACCAAATTTTAGACCCAATAAAAAATATAAATACCAAATGTTTACCTATAGGTGCCCCAATTTAATCTATAGAGTCAAATTTGGTCCACAATTTTCATATCTTGTTTTAAAAAAATTTGTGTTTAAATAAGATCATTTTGTGAAATGCATAATAGTATAGTTATTATTTTGATATCACATGACATACATTGATTTTACACAATATATTATTTCTTTAGTTTCTATTCCTAAAACATAAACATTCATCATGATTATTCAATATCATTGGTGGTAATGTGTTTTATGCTATATTAAAAATTAGGTTTCTCAAAACTCTTTATTGTTGGAAATCCAATGAAAGAAACAAAATAAAAAATTAAAGTAGTTATATCACATTATAATCCATATATGAATCCATTCATACATCACGTAAGCTATAATCCATAATCTATATGCTAAAATAATTAAAACAAGCTAACATAAATCAAAATGTAAGAAATAAAACCATTATTGATTATAAACATATTTCTATCAATCATGAATAAATTCCACATAAAATCAATAAATAGTCCATAATGTCTATCCACCTAATATAAGGTCTCATAGTAATCATAAATATATATCAAATGTTTTTGTAAAAAAAGATACATCTCAAAACATATATGTACATTTATGAAACAATCCATCATCTAGGCACTATCATGTCTCATCATGTACCTATGAAAGAGTGTTTGGTCTTAGGAATAGATCCTCACATCATGGTGTACCTCATGGAGGACCCATCACATGATGTACCTATCTCACTAACCTCTTTGCCTCATTTGGGTGAGTTGATTTGCTAATATAGATCATCTTGAAGAGTACTCTCTTAAAGATTCTTCCTTACGAGAATGTGGCACAACCTCCTTATATAAGATACTATAATATGTGTCATGATATATGGCCCTCATCACCCTATATAATGTCACAATTTGTCCCTATCTAGCTAGTAGTACCCTTGCCTTTTCTAGCTCAGTCTTATCCATGTCTCTCTCCTTTCTATATCACTATGTAAATAATATATACTCTAGTTTCTGGGTCTCAACATCATGTGTCACAACTGATATAGCCATACCATCTCTATCTATCCCATAAATTATATCTTGTAACATATCAAACTTGAACTATAATCATCTAATTGGTGTAGTCTAGTCCTCCTACCATCCACCACTCCTTATAATCTAGACACCTCCCTATGTAACCCATTATTCTCCCTATCATGAGATCTAATATCCTCCCATAGTTTATTCATAAGAGCTTTCTCCTCTCTAGATCTAGGAGTGTGTGAAGAACCAATAGAATCCCTTTTATTTATCTGAGTGTCCTATGTTGCTCTTATGACTACATCATCCCTTATTTATCCCCTCACTATCAATCACTATTAATGGAATCTCTCTTATAACCCTCTAATTTTCATCCAAATCCATATCTATATCCACATCTACATCAACCCTTTCCTCATGTAAAATCTCTACATCCTCCATATCTATAGTCTCCACATCATAAAGCTAGCTAATTTCCACCAAACTCCCTCTATCTCATTCTCATGATCATCCCCTATCTCTTATAACATCCCTCTTAATTTGGGATCCCAATCCTATACCTTATGGTTACCTACTCAAGATGGACACTAGTCTCTATCTCCATGTCCATGGTGGTGCATATGGTATAATCAATCTCAATGATCATTTTTAGGCCCACTAATTTGCATAACCATCCATAACTCCTACATCAATCACATCTTTATAATTACTCCATCTAACTATCTACAAATATGACCATCTATGATCAATTATCACTGTATCATTGGTCATACCCCATTATGCTCTATCCATCAATGATCATGCAAATACATGTTGACCAGCTGGTATATGCTACCTAAACCCAAACTATCTCATCACCCTATTTAGGTGATATATCTAAATGTTTTAATCATTTTCATTGATAACATATCATGAAGTCATCATAGAGTCCATGTTTAAGTCATCATGTTCCCACTAAAATACAATCTTTCTATAAGGTCTTCAGGTGATTTGGTCATCACCTAGCTCATCAATCTCCCTTCTGTAAAACTCCAAATCACCTAGATGTGGTATTTAAGTGATAATAATCATATGACACCCATATTCTAATGGATCATCAATATATTGAGTTCTCATGTGTCTAAGTGGCCTCTCTATAGCCATGTTCTATCAATACCATATACTTTTAGTAATGTCAAAGTTCCAATCATCCTACCATTTGTATAAGATGCATGATGCAAATCTTGGTAAAGATATGCTAGTGTATATGGACCCCATGCAAATCACTCACCCATCTCCATCATATATCTAATCACATATAGTATACCAATAGGACATAACCTCCCACTCTTCTTAGGTAGCATAATTCCACTGACACCAACCATCAACACAATCATTAAATAATTCATCTCTAATTTAGTATAATAATATACATATACACTAACCCTAATAATAGGAATCATACCATCACCAAAAATCCTAAAAGATAATGTAATGTGGATTCTTACCCTAGTATACATGTCTCCCTCATATCAGAATCCCTAGAATCTAATACATATCCTGTAATGTGACTATAATCTCTCTTGTTGACAGGTGAAATGTACTAGTCTTACTATGTCATCTCTCAGAAAGTGCTATTAATAACACCATATTTTCTCAAATTTATGGAATTTATGTAATTTAATATTATCCCATATCCTCTATAACTCTAAACTCATAATATGTAAAGCTATACATCCATGCCATCACTCTAAGCCTCTACTCCCAAATCATCATCACTTATAATACCTCCTACAAAATCAAACACATTAGCATCTAATTAATTTTACTCATCATAATATTCAAAAAATTCCTATGTTAAAATCATTTGAAAAAACAAAACACAAAAAAAAACAAGTATACTCTCAAATCAACATTTTCATATGTTCTTCTCCTACCACTTGTTTATCTATTATCATATCTTATTTTTCATTTTCAAATCTCATTTTCACTTCTACACAAAGCATTTTCACTTTTAAATTGTGTAATTTCACTATTGATTTATTCAATTTCACCTTTCTTTACCCATATTTTATCCTAAAAATGAATTCACCTTTCATTTTCATGATTTCATGACTAATTTAGATGATTTTGCCTCTCATTTTCATGATTTCATTACTACTAAACTATAAATTCATGCTTCTTCACAATTTTTACCCCTAATTAAATTTGTCTACCTTATTCTATGAATTTTATTCTATGTTTCAAAAAATTGTAGTTTCCTCTAAAAAAATTGCAACTTTTCTTATTGAATTGGTAGATCTCCCATCTGTGAATTTATTTTAGTCAATTTTAATCGCTAATAAATGACATTATATTAAAAAAACTTACTAGAGGCACACTCCTATCAAGTTTATGAAACCTCCTCACTTGATCCAAATGGTACTCTTGGTGTGGAATGTGATCCATAATTCTTCTAAGACCTCAGAGCAAATATATACACTCAAATTCTCTTAGTAAATAACTTTTAAAATAAAATTTTTACAAATGATTTTTTATGCCCTATTTATTTTATTTATATTTTTATCCCTTTTCAAATATTATCCCCCATCCTTCCATTCTAATCATTCCTCATCAATTTTGACTTCCAAATTTCAAGATATATTAAATCAACCTATTCTAGCTTTTTTCTCAGAATCTTGAAACAATCAATCTCCTTAAATTTATCATTATAATTTAAAATTCAATACATTTTTTATATTTTTATATCCACATCTTATTATCTCTATGATTTGTTCCCACAACTGCTCAATTGACCCCTACATCATTAGCAAAAACTAAATGTGCAATGTCTAAATGGTAAAAATATTATTTTTCAGATCAATACTCTAGTTTTAATTAACTCAAGGCAACCTATTTACACAACCCTCTTATTGAAAGATTGGAATTCATTCTATAATAAGTTGATTTATCACTCATCCAAATCACTTTGTCTATTTCCTCTTTTCATCAATTTCATGAATTTATCTTTTTTATTACACAAACCCTTGAGAGGACATCATCACACTCATTTTCATTCATTTGGGGAAACTTTATCATTATTAATCATCATTATTGTACTTCTTTTATTATTTTTTGAAACAATATTGCTTCACAACACTATTTCAAATAGGGGAAAATGTGGAAACCTAGATTACATGTATTTTCAAATTCACCTAAAACATATTAATAATTATTTTTAAATAATTCATCACACCTCCCTCTAAATTAAAATAATTGAATAAATAAAATTAATCAATTATTCACACTTTAAATACTTATTTAAAAATAAAATCTATATTTTACACCTCACCCAACATATTCCACCTTATTATCCCTTAGATGCTGACTCATTCCAACCAAACCCATAAATTTCTCAACCTCTTTTGAGTCATCATCTAGGTTGTCAAGAAGTTTACTCATTCCTACTAACTTAACTAACCATTCCCAAACTTCTCTCAACCATTTAAAATTTTCATCATCCTCATGGGAGATGACTCATAATACACCATTAATTATTTAGATCATTAAATAAAACTAAATAATCCTCAACCATTGGATCTTCTTCTAAAAAGCTATAAATAAGCTTGAAAACCATCATTTTCATTCATCCTAACTTATGCTAATGAAATGCTATTAATTTCACAATAAAATCAAAGAAATGAAATCATCTAAAAACCTTTTTTGCACCAAAATTTTACCTATTCTCCTTTGCATTAGAAGAGCGATAAACCACATTGTTGAAGAGCAAATCAAAGTTACATCACAATGAAGGAAACTTGCATATTTAAGGTATAAGTTTGGGTTTACTATATTATTTGTTTTTTTATATATTTTAGGTTTGATTTAGCTTAAATTAAGATTGAATAATTAGTTTATTTCATATCATTTTTAGATTTAGTTCATATAATTACATCCCAAAAATATCTGATGTTTAGGACTAAGTAGTGCATATCTTCATAGACACTTGTATAAACATAAATTTGGTCATATATACTTGACAATGATAATTATTGATATAATCCTAACCACACACATTATGCTCAAATACATGACCCTTATTCACCATTTATCTAATTCATTTCTCTCAATGTAAGTTCAACCTTTTTTTACTGTTATCATTATACATAACTTTAAATGTCAAATGCTAAAGATATCCAAAAGCACCTTAAATCTATTCCTTAAAAAACACTTTTTTTATGTTCCTCCTAGATAATTATACCCTAGGTATATATGGGTGTAGTTCACCATTATCCAATTATATCATCCATGTCCCATGCCAAATAACACCCAGTTTATAAATTTGAATTCAATATTTTGAGTATTTTCACATGGTTAAAGTAAATTATCAAAATATTCACCTATAAATATATTTAAAAATTAATTAATTATCCTATTTTTGTATTCACTTGGTAAAAAAATGTATGCTTCTACACATTAATTATATCTATTAAAATTATACATTATTCATAAGGTATAATCATAAACCAGGCAAGAGCCCTCTAAAGCAAGTTAAGAGATATCATTTTCAAGTATCAAATAAATTTTATAGTTGCATAAATATATTTAGAGTAAAATTTTATATTCATTCTAGGTGGGATAACAACATGGGATTGATTTTCATCCTTGGAGTATTGGATACATACATAGTTGTCAATCATCAAAAGGTGATTGAGGTTAGCTCAACTCATTATGATCCCCTCTTTTTTATTGGGTTTTTTAAGCTTATCAAAGTTCCCTAAGGGTTTTTAAAATAATATAATACATAAAATAACTTTTGTGAATAAGGAATAAGTAAAGATAAGGTTATTCTTGAGTTAGTTCAATAAAACAAATCAAAATAACACACTAAAATCCTAACACCTCTAGCCTAGACAATAGGGAGATCATAGGTAATAAATATGTATATGAAAACAAAAATAAAACACTCTTTTACCTTCCTTTGAGATTCAAATGGATTATTAAAATGGATTTCTTGTAATGTGCATCAATAAATCTTCATCAATGGAGTTTTTTTGGCTTAACCTTTCCTTGGCACCTTGGCTTGGATTCTTGGCTTATGATTTTGGCATGGTAACATTTCTTGAAAGGTTTATTTTAATTTATTTGATAATTATAAAATTACAACAAGATAAATTTTAATGCATTTATTCGTAATAAATTTACACCAAAAGAGCGTAGAAATCAATAGGCATTACCTTGTATTTATAGCCTTAAAAGTTAACTCTCACCCAAGCTAAGTTAAGGTTGAGTTTAAACATGAAATGGGTTAAAACTAACCATAGGTGAGTTGAGAATAACTATATTTGAGTTAAAATTTGTCATGTGATTATGATTTTCAATTACTATGCATGGCTCTCAAATTAGATATTTTGAAAGAGTTTAAAAACTCATAAAGGCAATGATGAAAAGGCTTGATATTTTGAATTTTAGAATTTTCATTTTTAGATATTCATTAATTTAAAATGGATTATTAAACTAATAATTTAATATTATTTTAATATATTATTTAACTTTATTATCATTTTTTATCTTTTAATATTTGTTTAAGTGCCCCACTTAATGCGTCTCTAGGCCAAAGTGCTAGTTGTTAAGTTACAACATGATTGGAGATGAATTCATGAGAGGTTTTTTTATGTATGGGATATTATCCCAAATATGTATGTTTCAACAAAATTCTTAATATTTATGAATGATGTATAACCAAAATTAGGACATTTAGTGATTCCTAGGCTTAATTTGTAATGTTTGGTAGGACTTAATCTAAAGTCTAGTCAGAAGCAAGTTGTGGCCATAATTATATGTCTACAATTTGACCTTATTTGGGAAGGTATTGTAATATATATTAAAATTAATGTATTATTAAATAATTAAAAGTTCATGTATGCCAATACTCCAATGGTGACGGATGAGCTCTAGATGCCCCCTCAAGGGAGTGGTTGGAAAAAAAGGTTGATGATTGGTCCCTCAAAAGAAGGAAAATGATGGAACAAAAAGGTTAAAGGGGGATGGAAAAGGCTTATCTTCCCATAGGTAGTTATAATTAGTGGCATGGTTAGCTTCCTTAATTGGGTAGATGAAAAGGATGATATGCCTAAAGGTAGTTATAATCATTGGTATAACATGATAAACAAATAATGATTTGACCAAAGGTGGTTATAATCATTAACTAAAATAAAGGGTAAAAAGAGAATAATTTCAAAAAGGTATTTATAATCATTAAAATTAAAACAATTATTTTACCATTGGTAGTTATTTTTACTGGTAGAATGAAAACATGCCCTAGTTGGGCAAATAGAGAAAATGATTTGCCCAAAGGAAATTATAATCATTAATTTGTAGATAGAGTGAAACATAATGATTTTTCAATAGGTATATTGGAATCATAATCATTGAGGGGGGGATGAATAAATGTTTTTTTTTTTTTCAGTTATACTTTAACATTCCTTGAACCATGAAAGCAATATAGTGATATAACAATGCAAAAAGAATCATTCACATGAGCATAACACAATAAAACACATATATGAGTGGGAAACCATCTAGGGGAAGAAAATTCACTATGATATATAAAAATATACTAAAATACTATAAAAAATATATATCTATCAAATTCTATTGAGCATGAACTCAACTTGGAGAACCAACCCCAATAGAGTCAAGCACCCACTTGACTAGGCTTTAGCAAGCACCTACTTACAGGTAAGCACCAAATCCATAAGTGACTTAGAAACAACTCATCCAACTCATAAATTTTGATAACCAAACCTATAATTTGATGTTATGGTCTAATTTCAAGACCTCCTTATTCTTAACCATGTAACATTTTATTCTCTTATATTGCATACTTTTAATAGGCCTAACCTACCCCATATATATGTATATACAAGTCTCATGGTCACACACCACTTAGTATAACACACACCTTAAAATTATTATTTTTTCCATGTAATATGTCTTATAACATCTTATTGAAATTATTAAAATAAAATTTGGACCCATTTTGGTCTACAACAACTTAATTAGGCCTCATTTTTCTTTTAGGTCTCATGAAGACCTAATTGCATTAGGTGTATCTTCTTACTATAGAATATCGATACTCTTAGGAGTAGATAGACTTATAAAAAAATAAAAAATAATTCAATAAATTATATAATGATATATAATAACCTTATCCATGATTGGTTAGACCTATATCCCTCGATCATACTATGAAAGCTCTTTTAGGACAAACTATCCTATTAGGCATGTGTACATCAAAAGTATATCATGTAAAAATGAAGATTGAACACCCTTAATATATAAAAATATGAAAAATGAAACATGTATACATATTATACATTATCTCAGGTTCATCACCAAATTATTGGAACCCATTTACTTAAGAGATAAAGGCTTAAGAACCTCTCTACAAGTTGCTCACTCAAAACTACCAATTTACCTCAAAAACTAGTCATGATGACTTAGATCTCCAAAACCTATGTATACAATTGAAATGAATAATTATACATGTAAATGGTATTATGATATATCGATACCATCCTAACATATAAATATCATATTTCATAATGGCAAATATTTTTATTACAGATGAATTCCTTGACTTTATATCACATAGTCTTATCTAAACCAAATAGGTCATTTTGTCAGCAATTTTTTCACCATATTCACCAACCTATAAAAATTATTCCAAGAACATTATTTAAACTTAATAAATAAACTCTTCATGCAATTTTTTACATCAATTTGATATGCTTAACCATTAAATCCATGTTCTCATCTCTACCTAGGTTTTGCACTATTTGCACTATTAGATTTATCTGCAACTAGCTAACTTGGATGACTAAATTAGAAAATTTTAAGTATATAACCCATATATAAATCATAATGGACATGAAAAAATAGTCTCTATATTCTTCTCCCATCCATTTTATTTTCTTGACCAATACAAATTTTGAGAGCTATAATATTTTCTTGACAAATAAGCTTGTATCCATGTATTTTCTCTCTCATCTAACTAACCACCATCACTTAGAGGTACCTGGGAGAGTTTAATACATGATATAATATATTTTATAGTCATTTTAATCCATTATGAACTCATTTAAACAATATCTTTCACATTGGGTCCTTATTAGGGTTTTAGGGAGGTTTAACATAGGTTTTGGTGTTAATGATTGTTCATAAAGGACTACTCATTAAATATGAAACCAATGAGTATAATATTATTTAGGACCCTTCCCCATTTTTCCTTAATATATCAAGTTCCCATGCAGAGGTTACACATGCCAATGAATGTTTAAAATTACTTATTGGGTCTTGAGACCTCATTTTATGTACTCAAGAAGGCCTAAAATAGTAATTCATGCAATTCACTTCAAAAAATGACCTAAAAATATTTAAAAATGCCTTAAAAACTTATCTTACCTTTTTCCATGCTCACATATGCATACTTTCCTTGAAATATTATCTTCATACCTCATTAGGCTAGGTAGGGTCTAAGAGAGGTCTAGGTGTAGGCTTAGTATAAAGGTCATACCCCTATAATATCACCCTAAAACTCTTATTAATTATTTAATTCCTCAAATACATGATAAAATAATGCCTTTAAAACTTCACATTCTTGTGTTCATTAATTTTCATGCACATACCTATTCATGTCATGACTAGGCTTCCGATGCACTTTGTCATCAATGACCTATACCTTCATGCAAACATAAGGCATTAGTTTCTTTAAAATTCTCTCTTTATCTTTCTCACATGAAATCACTCACTCATAAATAATATCTCTCAATACACCTTATCACATCACACACTACCAAATAGGCTTAGTCACCTTTGACATCAATGATAATACTCAACAATCTCCCCCTTTATCATTTATGGCAACCACTCTCAAAAAATTATTTCAATAGGAAAATTCTCCCTCATTATAAAATTTTTCCCCTTTTAACATAAATTACAAAGATATGTCTGTAACTTCATGGATCATACCTCTTGCAACCAAAATACTCAACACACAATATTATGAGTTTATGAGCCACTATATAAAAATACTCCCCTATATCCATGCATACCTTCTCACCACTACTCACCTAATCTTAGATATAATGAACCACTTGATTATCTCCCTCAAAGAACTTAGATTCTTTAATGACTTCTAGGGGTAGGAATTACACACAATTCATGTCTTATATGTTCAAAACTTGCCTTTGGAATTGGATTGGTCAAAATGTCTATAATCTGATCCTTTATAGAAACATACTCAATTTTAACACTTTTTTCACTTACCTAATCTCTTAGGAAATGATAATTTATGGGAGTGTGCTTATTATTAAGTACATGACAAGATTATTTGAGACACTTATGACACTTGTATTGTCACAATAGATAGGGCTAATACTATCATACTCCACCTTGTAGACTTTTAAGGTCTGTCTCATCCATAAAACTTGAGTGAAACATGGAGAAGATATAATGTATTCATCCTCACAAGTAGATAATGTCACAAACAAATATTTATTTATTATCCATGATATTAGGCACTCTCCTACAAAAAAATCTCCTCTACTAGTTCTCTTCCTATTATCTAGATTCTTTTACCAATTTTCATCTATATAGGCTAATAAATTAAACTTATTACTCATTAGATACCACAACCTAAACTCCAAAGTCCCATTGAGATACCTAAGTATACTTTTAACTACTTTCAAGTTATTTTCCTTTCCATCTTCTATAAATATTCCCATAAGACCTCTTGTTTGCATAATTTCAAGTCTAGAGGCATCACTATACAATAAACATCCAATCATTAACCTGTGTGATGTCTGGTTGACCCTTAGAGATTCATCTTCCTTGTTTAACATAAACTCTATGATCATAGATGTGATAACTACCTTACAAACAAACTTTTTCAACATCTCTCTTATGTACTTAGCTTTTGAAATGAATATACCTCTTTCTAACTGATTGATTTGTAACCCAAGAAAGAATGCTAGTTCTCCTAACATGGACATATAAAAATCCTTAATCATCACATCTACAAAGGCCTTAGTCATATTATTACTATTTTCACTAAATATGATGTCATCCACATAGATAAATACTATTAATTGATGTCAATCTTCTATCTTTTTATATAGATTACTATTTGTAACTCCTTTTTTGAATCCTTGATCCAATAGATATTTGTCTAATCTAGTGTACCAATCTCTAGGAGTTTAATTTAGAACATAAATATCCTTTTTCAATCTAAAAACATAGTCCTTATTAAATAATAATGATAAACCCTTAGGTTTCTCTATATACACCTTCTCTTTCAAGTTCCCATTCAGAAAAGTAGATTTGACATCCATCTCATACACCTCAAATTCTTTGAATCCTGCATGTGCTATTGATTTAATAATTTTGGGAATATTGGTGTATTATTCCTAATTTAGTTAAAGGGTCTGAGTAGTAAAATTACTAAATAAATATATAATGATTAAGCTACTAATTTGTGTAAATTAATTAAAATTCAAACTTTTCTAAAAATAGTAATAAGGAGAAGAAAATAAAACTTAGATAGAAACTAATTGATCCAATAGAGATAGAGGTTAGAATTCACTGTACAAGACTAGGACACTATCATAAATTGAGATCTAAACTTCATTTTATGATTGGATAGGAGCACCAGAACTAGATAGTAGTACTAGTGTTATATTCCACCTTTTCCACTATTATCCTAAGGATATGAGCTTTATAGGTTTTATTCGCTAGGTCTGTGTCACCCTATCCATACTGTTTTGACAATTTAAAGTCTATAGAGTTCCCTATAGAGTGTATTTTCTCTTCAAATCCTATGTTCTATTATGCTTTAACCAATTTTGAGAAAGAGGGGGTATTAGTGTGTGTAATACTCACTAGGCATGGATCCACAATCCTTGTGTGGGCACGCTACCTACATACCAATATTCCAAAGAAGGATAAAGCCATATGTAGTTCTCCCACTTGATGTGCTTTATGAAATTATGTTTATGAAGATGAAGAAATATAAAATATATATACTTTTAGTGGCTAGGGACTGGTGTATGGATTTGAATAAGCTTTTAAGTGTGTTGGTTGGCTATATGCAGAGAATAGGGATGCTTTCCTAAGTAATCTTGCTTGCTTAATGATAATTTCCAACCCTTTTCAAATGATATTTGAATGGGATTTTACAGGGATCTATTGGTCATGAGTTGAATGTACTCGCATTAGGATGATAAGGAGAATGATGGTGGAATAGAATAAATTGACCTTTGGGGCCAAAATGTACTTGGACAAGAGTGCCAAAAGTAGATAAGAGTGGAACTAGTGCTATAGTCCTATCATGGTGCTATTGTCCTAAGTAGACAGGACCTAGGGAGATGGATCTATCATGGAAAGAAGAGTCTAGCTCAGTTAGGATTAAGTTTGGAAGGAGATGAATGATTTGTAATTATTGAAAATATGCCTATGATTATTGTGAGATCAAGAAATATGGGCCTAAGGTTTGGGTGTCATTAGACATGCTCAAGTTACCAATTTTTACATTTTATATAACTACATTACCCCCCTCCTTTATTCTATTGATGTATCAAATCAAAATACTAGGATAAATGACAAATAGAAATCATACTTGAACTTATCTACAAGGGTAAAGCTCATGAATCTATGTGATGTTAGGTGTGCATAGAGAGAGCATGCTATAAAGTATAAATCTACAAGAAAAATAAAGAGTATATTAGTTCTTACTAGATAAGCTATATCTAAAATAAGAACGTATAAGTTTGGATAAGAGAGAAAGGAAGAGAAAGGAATGAATACATCTCATTGGGTTCATATACCAATATAAAACCTATTATGATGTTGATTAATGTTGAATGTGTGCTAAACCAAGAGTAATATCACAAATGGAGTTGAAGGCTCAATTCCCTAAGAGTGACTCAAGAATGTAAAATTTTTCCCTTTGGCTCTATCATCACCCACTAAGTGAATTTAGATGATCATTCATGTTTTGATGAATGTTTGGAATATGTTTCCAATCCCTCTAAATATATGGCTCAAAAATATAAAGGCTAGTTAGACCTTTGGCTCCATTATTTCCATATGAAGTGAAGCTATGAATTTATATTGGTATGAAATGTGTGTCATATGAGATGGCTCATAAATACCATGAAGATTAGGCTTGTATGAAATCCACTCCAAAATATGAAGATTAGGCTTGTATGAAAGCCACTCCAAAACTAGTACACTAGGCTTATACGATAGCCACTCGGGAACTCTAGAACTCAAGAACTTAGGAACTCATGAGATCATGAACTTAGGAATGTGTAAGTTAAGATTGTATTAAATCCATTCTAAAATGATTACAACCACCTAAAAATGTAATAGAGCATGCAATTGTTAAGAATGCCTAGGTAATGTTGAACTTCGAAAGAAAAGAAACAAATGTGCCACATACATTACCCCCAATCACTGGTGTCTAAAACATGGATTATAATCTAGAACTCATATCAATTACCATGTTTAAAACTAAAATTGAGATCCATCATGTTGCACATGATTCTTGCTATATCTAGTTTCTCTGAGTAAAAGTGTATTTAAAATTGTTGATTTTGAACTAGTTTGGCTATGAAAAATTATATTTAAACCTATCTTTCTACCTAATATCTAAAAAGTGTAGTTTTTTAATATTTGGATAGGAGTGTCAAAAGTGGACACTAGTAGAATCAACACACTAGTCCATATTGGACACTATTGTCCTAGGCCAAATCTAGTAATTGTTTTAATATTCTCACTATTTTCCTGGTCTACTCTAATTATTTTTATGTCTAGTTACTATTTTGGGTGTGTATAATGATACTTTTTCAATCATTAGGAGCTCTAATATTTGTGAAAAAAACCCTGTTTATTTCCCCCTCTTCTAAGGGTAGAAATGAGGACCCTAAAATGATTTGCCTTAGAATAAAAATCCCAACAAGTGTGTTATGTACAAAGATACATGATATAGCAATGATAATCGACAAGATATCTCAACATATAACATGATTTGTATTGAGATATTGTTAGATAAATAGGGGTATGTCTAGATGGATATAAAAATTTAATAACATGTGAAATGTACTAAATTATAAATGAGAGTTTGCTTAGTTATTAGTTAGTTGGAGGGATGGAGCATGATGTCCATCATGGCATCAAAGAAAGAAAAATAAATGCATGATGTGAATCGTGGCATTGCAAACAATGAGAATAAAATAATCAATAAGAACATAAGGCAAGAATCAATAATCATATAAGTGTGGCCAAGGGGACACACAAATAAGGGACATGGGCACATGTTACTCATACTAGAAGTCAACCATACAAGGCATGTTCAAATTCCACATACACATATAATTGAAATAAGAAAAGATGGCATGGAAGAAACAATAACATAAAAGAGTATAGGGAAAGGACATTATAAAATGTCCTAAATAACACACATGAATAGAATCAAAGGACATTATCAAATGTCCTAAGGAATATACATGAGATAAATAGGAACTAATAAATGCAAACAATCAAGCTATGTAAAGCAAAAAAGAAAAGCATGTAATAACTACAAATACAATCACATCTAACTAATAAAAGTAAGAGGGAAGGTATGAAAGACATGTTAGTACAAGACTAGGTATATGCTAAGAAATACATAAGCTATATATACTAGTGAGATATTGATATATTAATCTATGTAGGCTACTAAGTAATGTACAACAACATGATAACTAGACTGTGTGCTATAGGAATGACATAACCTAGATGGTGTAGTCATATATAAGATGCCCCCAGTGAGTATGTATATCAATGTATGTTTTGATGTATAATTATTATGAGCCCTCAATGGGTAGAGTGAAATAATCAAAATGTTGTATGTCACTACACACACTCAAAAGAGATCAAGTGAAGCATGGTAATATAGATAAATCAACAAACAATATGCACATAACAACATATATAAGTCTAGCATGATAGTAGAAATGTAAATCATGGATAATACATACAATCAAAATGTTTTTAGTTTTTTTGAGTTTTTTGTATGTTTTTGTATTTTGAAATATTTGAATGGTTTTGGATTTTTGAATGTTGTATTATTTTTGGTATTTTGTATATGTTATGAACTATGTACAATCAATCACAGGAAGACTATGTATAATAATTTGAAGAAAAGAACTATGTACAAAAAAATAGAAGAAATATATGTATAGACTTTGGAGAAAAGGCTATCAACAAGAACATGAATAAATTAATATGTACATGATGACATAAAATACTAAGCTAGAGGGGGTGAAAGGTCCAAAGATGGAGCTTGTTAGGGATGGAGATGGAGGAAGGGATCATGACCATCATCAAATACCTTAAGATCATCATCATAAGTATCATCATATGTTGTATAAGTTATGTACATGGTGTCATCATACCAAAGGTAAACTAAAGGTTGCTCTAGTGGTGGAGATTCTAATTCTTATCTAGGACATTTAGCTTTGGTAGTAGATTGATTCAATGGAAGTGGAAAATCTATTACTGGTGGTGTTGTAATCTAAATAATACTCTAAACCTATAGTTTATTCAATCTCTATTGTAAAGCTATACATGAGTTTGTATAAAGGCCTATGATCTTATGAAAAAGGCAATATAGGTGACCATGTTATTGTGATAATCTTCTAATAGATCTATGTCATATTTTAGGTAATGTGATTAATCCATTATCAATTAACATCTATAAAAAATTCTATGGTTGATTTTGTGCTACCTGTTTGAATCTGAATGACAAACTCTATAGCCATAGAGGTAACCATGTGAACTATATGTGTAAAATGATCTATCTATGGCTATGAATGTAGAGTATATTCTAAGAGTGTAGTGTGATATGCTAAGAGTGATGTGGTATGTCTATTGAGATCTCTAGAGTCATCTCGGTACTCTCTTGGGCCAACTGGTGTAAATATAAACCCACATAGATAGTCATATATGAGTGCAGGTGTTATATCATCATCTGAAGAAGCTTGGGAATTTATATCAACATCATGTACATATGGTAATTTATAATTTACCATAAGGGGTAACTATGATATGGGAGTCTCATCAAATGAATTAATAGAAGACAATGATTTCATGAAGGTGTCTTTAATTAATGGAGTAACTATATGTATAGAATCAACTAGTACTACTAGAAATGATGTTGGTGACTGTATAAATGTAATAGGTGTAGGAATCATGATTGATGGAGTAACTAGAACTACTGAAGCTATTGTGACTAGTTGAATATCTAGAGCTAAGGGCACAACTATAAATATAGGATTATGAGAGGTGATAGTCTCTCCAACCTCATATGTATGTATGTGATAAAGAGAAATACGATGTGGTGGTGGCTAAATTATGATATAAGGTGTCCCTTCTAGAAAAATAGTCAAAGATGACTTTATAGTTTGATAATATATAAATGGCTAGTTATCTACTAGGCATGTGTATAGGTATCCTTCATGAATAAACTTAACACATTGATGAAGAGTAGAAGGAAATAGTCCCATAGAGTGTATCCAGGGTCATCTGAGTAAAAGATTATAATGAAGAGGACCTAGCATGACCTAGAATTGTGTAGAGAGGATTTTAGGTCCTATAATGATATCCAAAGTAATGGTGCCTATTTTCTATCATGGTATATCATCAAACCATCTAATGTTTTTTTATGATTTTTGCATGGATGTCATATCTTCACCCATGGTTTGTAATAATGCAATATTATATTTATTAAGTCTAGAACCACTATCAACTAGAACTCTCTTAACTGTGATAGTTTTGACTTGAGCTTGTATGAATATTGGTAAGTTTTGATCAATTACTATCTAATATGGCATGCCATCATGATCAAAAGTGATAACATATTCTATAGTTTTTAGTGAGTTAACCACTAGTGTAAAATAAGAAGCCTTAGAGTCAATGGGAGTAGAAGTCTAAGTGAGTGCTTGATATAGAATGTCCTTTAACACATTAGTTTTCTAAAGTAGTTCTAACATGGAAATCATAGCTAGTGTATTTCTCAACTGATCAAAAATATCATATGTCTTATATATGTTTGCCTATGATGGTGGGTTGGGCCTAGGATGGGAAGGAATGGGAGGGTGGCAGGGCTCTTGATTAGGTAGAGGAGGCATAGTGGCACATCAAGTAACCACTCTAACCATATTATATACTATCCAGATAGGACTTGTATTAATTATAGAAGGAGAGTGGATATATTTGATAGGTTGAGGTGTTGAAGGGATAAAAGGTGTCAACTGGGCTCTCTGGCGATAGGTCATGACCTAGGCAAGGGTAAGATGAACCATGAAATATGACTCAACATGGAATAGAGGATCTATAGAAGGTGATGCAAAAGATATATTAACATGTTTGATAATAATTATCTTAACATCATCCCATATAATGAAAAATAATCATGAAATGCAAAGAATGAATCTTTATACTAACATATGATTGACTTCATCATTCTTGTATATGATAGGACCCATGATGGTCTCCTTATTATTTGCAAAAAATGTAAGAAAAAATTATAAATAAGTGAGACCCATTTTTGAAATCTGATTTTAGAATGTAAGTTGATACCTCAAGAAGCAAATTTAAACTAGTACATGCAACTAGGGTTTGAAACATAATTATTTAAATAATTTACTATGAAAATTTGAATTTGAAAGTGAATTTATGAGTTAGATATGCAAGTAAAATATCAAAATTTTATTGGAATTAGGGTTTTTAAAAAACATTTTTTAAATAAATACTATTGAATTTTGAATTTTTAATGGATTTTTTATTTAAATATGCTAGTAAAAATTTAGAAAATGATTTGAAAATTATTGGAAAATTTCTAGGACCTAGTATGGGCAACTAAGGTTTGAAATAAAATTTATTTTAAAATTACTATGAAATTTTAAAATTTAATGGTAATTTATGATTTCATTATGCAAGTAAAAAATTAAAAAAAAAATGAAAAATCAATAATAAATTTAGCCTAGGGTTTCTAGGGTTTTTAAGCACAAGTGAAGTAAGTTGGGTTCACCAAATGATTTACCAATTTTGGGAATATTGATGCATTATTCCTAATTTAGTTAAAGTGTTTGAGTATTAAAATAAGTAAATAAATAGAAAATAATTAAGCTACTAATTTGTGTAAATTAAATATAGTTTAAAATTTTCTAAAAATAGTAATAAGGAGAAGAAAACAAAACTTAGATGGAAACTAATTGATTTGACTGAGATAAAGGTTATAATTCACTATGCAAGACTGGGAGACTATCACAAATTGAGATCTAAACTTCATTTTTTATTTGGATAAGAGTGTCAAAACTAGATAAGAGTAGAACTGGCACTATATTCCACCTCTACCATTGTTGTGCTAAGGATCTGAGCTTTCTAGGTTTTGTTTGCCAGGTCTTTGTGACCTTGTCTATGAATTTTTGGTAGTTGGAAGTCTATATAGCTCCCTATATATCATATTTTCTCTTCAAACCCTATGTACCACTTTTATTTGACCAACTTTAAGAAAGAGGGGGGTTAGTTTGTGTAAGATTCACTTAATGTGGATCCACACCTCTTATGTGGACACATTGCCTATATACCAATACTCTAAAGAGGGATAAAGCTATATGTAATTCTCCCACTTGATGTGCTTTGTGAAATTATGTCCATGAAGATACATAAGTATAAATTGGATATGTTTGAGGTGGCTAGGGATTGGTTTAAATATTTGAACAAGCTTGTAAGTGTGTTGGCTAGCTATATTTAGAGAATAAGGATGATTGCCTAAGTAGTCTTACTTATATTCTTGCTTTCTAAGTGATAATTACCAACCCTTTCCAAATGATCTTTGAATGGGATTTTATAGGAATATATTGGACATGGGTTGAATTTACTCATGTTAGGATGATAAGGAGAAGGATGGGAAACTAAAATAAATTGACCATTGGGTCTAAAAATGGACTTGGACAAGAGCACCAAAAGTAGATAAGAGTGGCACAATGCTATAGTCTTAGCATGGTGCTATTATCTTGAGCATACAGGACCTAAGGGGATGGATCTATCATGGAAATAGGAGTTTGGCTTGGCTAGGATCAAGTCTAGAAGGATATAGATGACTAAGAATCAATGAAAAGATGCCTATGAGGGTCATGAGAGAAAGCAAGAGGGACCTAAAGGTTGGGTGTCATTAGCCATACTCAGGTTACCAATTTTCATATTTTAAATGACTACAACTATAAACAACCTGATGGCCTCTAATATTTCTAATAGATAAATGGTCTCCTCAAAGTCTAACCTTTAACTTGTGCATACCCCTTGCATACCAATCTAGCCTTGTTCCTAGTTAGTTATCCTTCTTTATTCAAATTGCTCCTAAATACCCATTTTGTGCCAATGACATTCTTGTCTTTAGGCCTAAGAATTAGTTCCCAAGTCTCATTATTTTTTTTGGTCTAACTCCTCATTCATAGCACCTATCTAAAACTTTTCTTTGCTTACTTATACAAGGTTCGTAGATTCAATATTAGACAATAGAATAACATTCTCTTGATTTAGGTTACTTACCAGTCTTCTCCTTGTTTGCATACTTGCATCCTTGTTACAAATGATATGTGATTTATAATGATATCTTTGAATCTATCTTAAGGGACATTTTAAGTCGTGTCTTTCCTAAAATTCTTCTTCTTCATCTATCTCTATTGGTTATTATTCATTCTTGAAGTCCAAATTCTCTAATGTATCCTTTGACTATAAGTGTGACTTCTTAGAGCTTGTCTCATCAACCTTCACATTGGTTATTTCCACTATATTCTAAAACCTCTTATTATATCACCAATAGGTTGAACTCCCTAATGAGTATCCTAATAATATATCTTCATCATACCTAGAATCAAACTTGCCTAAGTATTCCTCATCTCTTTTGAAGAAGCATTTGCTTCCAAACACTCTAAAGTGTTCCACATTTGTAGGTCTACCTTTTGATAGTTCATAAGGGGTATTGTTACCATTAATATTTATATATCCTCTATTTGGAATTTAGATTCTATTTCTCTCTACCTCTCTCTAGTATCCATCAGCTAACCTTGACTTATTTAGCATAGTTCTTGCTATCTCTTGAGCTATCCTATTCTTTATTTCCACTACCTCATTTTGTTGAGGTGTTCTAGATATTGAGAACTATCTCCTTATCCCATGGACCTCATAAAAGTCATAAAAATCATTAGACAAAAACTCTCCTCCTTTATCATATCTCAAGAAAATGATCTTTCCATTCTTCTCATTCTCAACAAGATCCTTGAATTCCTTGAACTTATCAAGAGCTTCTAACTTTTCTTTTAGGAATGCTACCCAAGTCATTCTTGCATAGTCATCTATGAGTAACATGAAGTAGTTATTTCCTTGAATACTTTGGATTCTTGTAGGCCCATAGAGATCAGTGTGTTTTAACTTCAAAAGTCTGTTAGTAGAATATTTCTTGGATTTGAACCTTCTTCTAATCTGATTACCATGCTAACATGTCTTTAAAAGTGTGTTTGTAGGTTTGGTGATTATAAGCATGTTATTCATGGACTTCTTGGAGCTTATCTTGATCATATTTTCAAAGTCTATGTGGCCCAACCTTTTGTACCATAGCCAACATTTGTCCATATTACTCATAAATCATCTCTCTTTCTTGATCTCATTCAAGACATACAAATTATTCTTAGTCCTCTTAGTATTGGCAATTAGTCTTCCTAATTTATCTCTCCTTATATCACACCCTCTATCATGAGAGGTTAATGTGTGTCTTTGGTTTCACATTGTAAGTACACTAAGTAAGTTATGTTTCAAACCTTACACATACAACACATTCTTTATCTTGGTATTCCCATTGTCTAAACTCAAGATACCCTTGCCAACTATATTAGTAATTGGGTTATCTTTAAATCTCATTATTCTTACAACATTATTCTTCAATGAAATGAACTTTATCTTGTCCTCTATCATGTGGCTTAACAAGCTTCTATCTATATACCATTTAATTCCTTTATCTTCAATGTGAAAGGTAGCTTGAGCTAGCATATATTTTTCTCCTTTAGTCTTCTACTCCTCCTTCACCATGTCCACATGGTCTAAATTCTTGATCCATTTCCTAGTGGCATGAATATATGCCCTTTTGTCTTGATTGATATTCTATTATGTCTTATCTTGAAATCCCTTTAAATATTTCCTCTTGAATCATAATTATAAAATAGTATTCTACTTATACTATTGTAATGGACATTCACCCTATTCCTCATGAAGAATTAATTATTTCATAATGTCTATAATAAATATCTCTATGTCCATAATAATTGGCTAAGAAACAATAATAATTGAATGTATTCACATACATAGTCTATTTGATGTTGAATGATGCACCTCTACCTTTGTTATGTCTTGAAGGATTCCCAATCTTCTTGACTTGTTGATGATCAATTTGAGTCTCAAATTTGAGAGTTTCTACATAGGTCTTTGATTTTTGACTCTCCTTATTTTAATTTTGGTATTCTTTGAACCCAAGACCTATCATGTTATGTGGAGATGTTTGATTATTCAAAATATCACCAAAGACTTTAGTAGTCTTTTCAAATTTCTAATGTGTCTTCAACTTGACTATTGCTTGATCCAATTCTACCTTCAAAGACTCTATTTTTATTCCAAACTTGATGCATTATTCCTTCTTGGTATTAAAACTTTCAATGACAATTTCAATGAGTTTCCAACTATTTGATGATCTACTCATGTTGATTGGTGTTGTTACTTAGTCTCTCTTCAAAGATATTGATTTGTTCCTTATGACTCTAAACCAATGATATAGTTTCTAATTTTTCCTTATTTGGAACTTTAACTCTAGATCACTCACAAATTTGGCCTCAAGGTTCACTTTAGCTTCTTCTTCATCTGATTCTTCATCATCTATAAGATTTTTCCCTTTTGAACAATTCTCAATGTTTGTTTTTATAGCCATGAATAAGGTTTCATTATTATAATGATAATTACTATCATCATCACTATCAAATGTAAATGTGTCACTTACATCAGATGAGTTACTATCTTATTTGTTATAAAAACTTCTCTTATTATTTAATGACCTTTTCTTCCCTTCATACTTCCTAAAATCATTTTTGCTCTTGTCAGGCTTATAGACCTTCTTATCATCACCATGATGTTCATCATGTTATACATCAATCTCATTATTATCCTTGTTAGTAAATTTAGATGAAAAGTGACTAATATTACCATGGTTAAAGTATTTGAAGGGAAACTTGCCCTTATACTTACCTGATCCTTTCTTTAGTTTTCTAACAAAGATGGATTCTATCTTGTCATCATCAATGTCTATGTAAACATCATCCTTTATCTTTTTACCATGTGAATTTTTCTTAGATTTGAGTGCAAATTCATTCTTAAAATCTTCCAACACTTGTTCTCATTTCATAGGAAGTTAAGATGCCATTAAGATCATCCATCTACAATATGTTAAGATATTTGATCTCCTCCACATTAGATAACTTTGAATAAAACTTAGATGTTAGGGATCTCAAAACATTTTTTAATACTATTGATTCTTCCAACTTCTATCCTATATTTCTGATGAAATTTACCACTTAATCTACTCTTAATAGATAATATTCAATGTTTTCATACTCCATTCTTAAAATTTCAAACTACATTTGGTGGGTATACAACTTTTCCATATTGACTTTGGTGTCTCCTTCATAAATGGTCTATTTTTTTTCCCAAATCCCTTTGGCTATATCACAATGCATGAAATTTACATATTCTACCTCTGAAAGACCACATAGGATGGCAATCATTGCCTTAGAGTTGTTCTCACATTCATTCTTGCTTGTTATGTTAGTTGGTGGTGTATAAGGTGGAGTGAATCCATAAAAAATAAATTTACATATGCCATAGACTAAATATAATAGATAGGGATTCATTTTGGTGCTCCAAAATGCATAGTTAGTCCCACGAAAGAGAGGAGCCTTATTGGTTGAAAAACTTCCTTGTACATGATGATTAGACATGCTTGTGCTTCTATAATATCTTTTAAGCTATTAGGCCTACTTAAAAATACAAATATATGATACCAATTATTTTAACAAAAATAAATGAGAGGGGGGTGAATCATTTTTTTTTAAACTTCCTCTGAGTTATATTATAGCATTACTTTAACAATGAAAATAATACGGTGATATAACAATGCATAAAGAATCATTCTCATGAGCATAACACAAAAAAACACATATATGAGGAGGAAAACCTTAAGGGAAAAAAATAAACTATAATCTATGAAAATTTAGTATATTCATATTAAAAAAATCAGATCTAGTTGAGCACCAACTAAACTTAGAGCCCTAACCCCAATATAGTTAAGTACCCACTTGACTAGGCTTTAGTAATCACCTACTTGTAAAGAAACACCAACTCCCTAAGTGACTCTGCACTAACTCAAACACCTCATCATTTTTTATCACCACACACTTAATCTACTATTATTATCTCATTTCAAGACCTTCTACTCAACCATGTAATATTTTATTCACTTATGTTGCATGCTTGTAATATGCATAAACTACCTTGTATATATACAATTCTCATGGTCACACACCACTTCATCATCCACACACCTGTAACCTCTTAGGATAGACATATAATATTTATTATAACATATTATAAATATTATTAAAATGATATTTTGACTCCTTTTGGTTTTCAACAACTCAATGAGGCCTCATTTCTCTTTTAGGTGTCATGAAGACCTAATTGCATTAGGTATATGTTCTTAACATCCAAGCTTGATCCTATTAGGCCTATATGTACTTATATAAAAATAAAAAACTATTAAATAACTTAGATAATGACATATACTAACATTATAAATACTTTTTTAGACCTGTATCCTTCTCTCATACCATGAAAGCTCTTTTAGTATAAATTATCATATTATGCTTATGTACCTCAAAAGTTTGTCCTAGAAAAATGAATATTAAACACCTTAATATATTGAAATATGACAAAGTAAACATGTATAAATATTATACATGACCTAAATTTCATCACAAAATTATTGTAACACATTCAGTCAGGAGATAAAGTCTCAAGAACATCTTTGCAACTCACTCACTTAGAACTACCAATTTATCTCACAAACTAGTCATGGTGACTTAAACCTTGAAAACCTATGTATAAAATTGTCATGAATATTGATATAGTTAAATGGTAATATTATATATCTATATAGTCCTAATATAGAAATGTAATATGGTCTAATGTAAAATATTGGTCTTGTAGACCAATTTCTTGACCTTATATCACACAATCTTATCTGAACCAAATAAATCATTTTGTGAGTAAATTTTTCACCATATTGAATTAAATCCAAAAATTATTATAGGGATAAAAATTAATTAAAATTCATAAATACACTCGTCATGTATTTTTTTCATTAATTTGATATGCTCAAATCCATCTTCTCATCTCTACCTAGGTTTTACACTATTTGTACTATTAGGTTTATTTACAACTAGCTAACTTGGATGACCAAATTAAAAAATTTAAATGATATAAAATATCCATAAAACATTATTTAAATGAAAAATTATTCTCTATATTCTTCTCCCATCCATTTTATTTTCTTTACCAATATAGATTTTTAGAGATACAATCACTTTTTGACAAATAAGCCTGTATGTATGCATTTTTTCTCTTGTTTAACTAACCACCACCACCTAGAGGTACCTAGTAGAGTTAAATACATGATACAATATTTTTTATAGTCATTTAGTTACATTATAATCTATTTTTAATAATGTATTTCACATTAGGTCCTTATTAGGGTTTTAGGGAGGTTTAACACAGGTTTTGGTGTTATCAATTGTTCATAAAGGAATACACCTTAAATCCAGAAAAAAATCTTGGAGATCTTATCTAAGACAATTACCCATATATAATTAATATATTTTGTTCCCATGTATAGGTTAAACATGTCAATTAATGTATAAAAGTGATCTCAAGTCTTGAGACCTCATTTTATGTACTCGAGAAGGCCTAAAACATTGATTCATGCAATTTCCTTCAAAACATGACCTCAAACTTTGTGAAAATTCCTAAAAAAAATTATCTCAAATTTTTACATTATCACATATGCATAATTACCTTCAAATCTTATTTTTATACCTCATTAGGTCAAGTAGGGTCTAAAAGAGGTATAGGTGTAAGTTTAGTTTGAAGGTCCTACCCCTATAATATCACTCTAAAACTCTTATGAATGATTCAATGCCTCGCATACATGCTCAAATAGTGATATAAAACCTTCAAATTACTATTTTCATTAATTTTCAAGCACATGCCTCTTCCTATCATGTCTTGGCTTCCTTTTCACTTTATCATCAATGACCTATACCTTGATGTAACCATAAGGCATTAGTTACCTTCAAATTCTCTCTTTATATTTCTTAATTGACATCACTCACTTAATAAAACACTCTCTAAATTCATTTTATCACATCACACATTGCTAACTAGTATTAGTCACCTTTGACATCAATGACAATACTCAACAAGGTAGTTATAATCATTACCATCAAGATAAGTTAAAACATAATGATTTGACCAAAGTTGGTTAGAATCATTGGCATGATAGATTGGATTGAAACATAATTATTTGCCCAAATGTGGTTAGAATAATTACTACTATGGGTGGGATAATTTGATAATTTGGAAAAGGTGGCTTGCATAATGAATCCATACTCATGGAGTAAAAGTAAGCTAGTAAAGAGAAGGATAAATTTGGGCAACCTAATAGTATGGAGATGCACATCCTAACTATCAAGGATTAAAATTATTTCATTATTTAATTACTCTATGAATTTATTTGGTATCCAAGGATAATTACCACAACCCCATTGCTTGTAATATTTTTTGAGCTAATTTTTATTGTAGACAAAAAAAATAGGGGAAATAGAATAAAAATAGGGGGTAGCCAAGATTATTATAGATGCATTAATCAAGTGGATGTTGACTACATAGTTTCATGGATTCAAGGTCCAACATAAACTTCAAGCCAATTGTAGTTCTCCTAGGATATGGGATATAATAAATTTAATTATGATTAAAAACATGATTGGTGACGTAGAAGAAATATGGGAATGGTCTCATGAATTGGTGAGATTGTGAGATGAAGCCTAGAAATCATTAATGTGTTAAAGTTGAATATATAATGCATAATATGAAAATTCAGAATATGGTGAGAGCCTAAGGCTTAGGGGCTAACAAGGATGTGGAAACTAAAGGATAAGAGGTGACTTATCAATTAGAAAGGCATCCTAAAATCCTTAAGGTAAATAAGTGGTTGATTTGGTGATTTTTAGGATTTTCTAGATCTATTTACAATTTTTCTTTGGAATTTTCAAAGCATCTCAACTCAATGGAGAATGATGATATACAAAATGGTCTAGCTCAAAAAATGATTAGAGAATTCAAAATTGAAATTGCTCATAAAATAATGAGAGCGTGGAAAAGGATGACTAAGCTAACCTTAACATAAATTGATCACTACCTATATAATCCCAAGACAAGAGCTAAAGACATTATATTTCCATATTATAGTAGAGGAATCTGACCAAGTAGCATCAAGGTCTCAAATTAGGAAAATGGCTTAGTATGGCATAGGAATGGCAAGGTGGGACTTCAAGGCATGATAAAAATGTTCATAATTTTCCCATAGGTGGTTATCATTAGGAAACAATGACATAGTTCAATGATACTAATTTTCCTAAAGGTGGTTATAATTAGTAACATGGAGTGAAATAATAATTTTCCCAAAGGTGATTATAATCAAGGACAATCAAAATGAAATGAAATAAGGAATCAATAATTCAATTGCCAAACCATTGTCATACTGGTCCAAAATACTACATCTATCTAGAATATTGAATCAAATACTAAAATATGATCTGAATCTTCTTACTGAAGGTGCCTGAAGAACTAATGAAATTTAACCAAGGTGAAATGGGTGGGTAGGGAGGTAAAAAATATCTTTGGTCAATAGTGAAGGTATGGTATAATAGTATAATGTATGGTATAAAGAAGGATGATGATATTATATTATAACATAAATGGTCCTCATAGATAATAATTGAGGTCTCTCAAGTGAATTAACACTTGAGGTGTATGATATTCATTATCTCATCAAGTTCATCTCTATCTAGTGTAGTGAGACTATATGCTTTGGATCCCTGATTTGAAATAATAATATATGGGACTATCCAATTGGGTTTGCACTTTCTCTTCTTATTATTCTCTATCATGGTGTTATTTTATTTTTATTTGAGAAAAAGATACCCAATCTAAAATTATTTATGTTTGACCCCTCAGTTATAGTGGCCACAAAGTCTATTTTGGTATGTTTGAAATTTATTGATAGTAACTATGTATTTTTCATCAAGAAACTCTATATCTCATAGGTGAGATACTTGATAATGTTCATCATCTAGGACATGATTCAATGAGATATGTAGAGAAGGTAACTCAACCTCAATGGGAAGAATGGCCTTAGTGCCTTAAATATGGAATATATAGTGGCTCCTATTAGATTATGTTAATTAGTGCAGTATGCCTAAAGGGCACAAAAAATTTTGAGGTGTTAATTATGGCCAGTATCACTAAAATTATTTTTTTAAGGATATTTAAAATGGTTTTATTGGATGCCTCTACTTGGAAATTACCTTGTGGGTAATATGTAGTATAAAAATGTTGAGTAATGTTCTATGCAGCATAGAGCATTTTGACATCCTTGTTCTTAAATGATCTTCCATTACCATATATAATCTTGGATGGGATACCATAGCATCAAATGAGATGATTGAATATGAATTTGTAAATTTGTTTTCTAGTCATATAAGTGAGGACTTCAACCCACTTAGAAAAATATTTAGTAATAGTAAGGATGTATTTATAGCTATCAGATGAGGTGAGGTTATTATTCCCAATGGGATTGAGTCCCCATTTTGCAAATGACTAGGGTATAATAATTAGTTTTAGTGTTTTGGTTGGGGCATAAATTATATTGGCATGCATTTGACACTTGGAACACCTTTTAACATACACAATTGCATCTACATCCATACTTGGCCACTAACAACCAATTTGTAGGAGAATTTTGGCTAGGATGGTCCTAATGGTGTGGGATCAACATACTCTTTTATGAACTTCACATAACATTAATTTTGCTTCTAATGAATTTAAATAATGAATCAAAATTCCATCACAGCTATAGGAGTGAAAGTTTGGTCTAACTAAGGTATATCATGAGGCTTGGGAGCTGAAGGCCTTTTAGTATTTGTGTGATAGGTCTAGTGGCATGATATGGTCATGAAGGTAGATAAAGAGGTTTAAGTAGAATATAGAGTTGGGACTAATAATATCCCAGATCATTGTGATAGTTTAAGGTTCAAGAGTAGGTACTAGAAAAATTTTAATGAGGAATTGATATTATTTTGCCTTGTTTATGTGATAGATCAAAGATCCAATGGTGGCCATGGCATCTGTTGTTCTTTTAATGGCCCTTGAAATGTGTTCAAACTATATGTTGGTGATATACTATTTAAGAATGTCAATCATGGCTATTTATGGCACCAACTTGTCATATTTGTTCTGAAAGTGGTCTATAACTTGATTAATGATTAATTAAGAATCACCATAAACTTATAGATGCTTAATATTACCTTATGTTTCTTGGAAAAGTTGTAAACCTAGTGATTCATATTTGGCCATGATTTTAGTATAAGGAAAACTGATATAAAATGATTTAGGGATAAGATCTACCTATGGTATAATAAACAATAGGCTTTCCCCTGATCTATGTGTTATGAATGTTTCATCAAAATACAACTTCTAGTGTTAGTCTTCAAGAGGTGTTTAAATGATGGTCACGATGTAATCTTATAGGAATTATAAAGTGAGTGGTTTATTATCTAAAAGGGGAGCTTTAGCAAACTAATATGTAAGTACTTGTCCCTTTATAGCTTTTTAGTTGACATATTCTATCTTGAACTCACTCAGAAGCATGATCCATTTAGCCATGCAACCTTGTACAACTATCTTGGATAGTATATACTTGAGTGGATATATCTTGGAAATAACCATGGTGGTGTTGTTAAGCATGTAGTTCTATAATTTCTTTGCTACAAAGACCATAGATAAACAAGCTTTTTTGATAGGCATATAATTGAACACGTGACTAGTGTATGGATTAAAATAGTACATGATATGTTTTTTCCATTATCATTATGTTGAGCTAGAAGTTCCCCCAAGACTTTGTTGCTTACAGATAGATACAATAGAAATAATTTTAATGGCATAGGTGGTAACAAAATAGGTAGATTAGCAAGATATTCCTTTAGGTGTTGAAAGGCTTTCTATCATTCTACATCCAAATGAAATGTGACACCATTCTTCAGTAAGTGTGTAAATGGATGTAATTTATCATCCAAATAAGAAATGAAGTATTAGATAGATTAGATCTTTCCCTAAAAACTATGGAGATACTTCAAATTAGAAGGTGGTAGTATCTCTATAGTGGCTCATACTTTGGTAGTATCAACTTCAATGCCTCTATGAGAGATGATGAAGCCTAAATTTTTTCCTAAAGTGACACCAAAGATTCACTTTTTAGAATTGAGTCTAACCTTATATTCTCGAAGCCTCTCAAATATTATCCATAATGTGGTTGGATTATTACCATAGGTCTTTGATTTACCCAATATGTCATTGTCATAGTTTTCAATAATGTCATGCATCATATCATGAAATATAATGGTCATGGCTCTTTATTATGTGTCCCCATCATTATTGAGAGCAAATGGCATAATTTGATAATAGAACATTCCCCATGGAGTGGTGAACACTATCTTATGTTGGTATTCTAGTGTAATCCAGATCCAGTTGTATCCTAAAATCCATACATAAGTACAAGAATTTTGTACCCCATTGTGGAGTCAAATATCATGTCAATGTCTAGCAGAGGAAAGTCATGCTTTGGGTAGGCCTTGTTTATATCTCTAAAATTAGTTCAGATTTTGATTCCTTATGGATTTTTATTAATAGACACAATATTCAATATCCACTCTAGGTAGTTGATTTTTTGGATGCATCTTGATTCTAAGAGTTTTTCCAAATATTTATTTACTAATATATTAATTCAAGGATGCATCTTTCATAATTTATGATTTATAGGTTTGGCATCAAGATGCACAATAAGGTGGTGTACAACTAATGTAGGGTCTAAACCTGACATGTCTAAGTAGGCCTAACCAAAAATGTCAACAAACTCCCTCAAAGGGGATGTAAATATTTCATATTCCTCCTTAGTGAGGGATGCACCTAATTTGATCCATTTTGGGTAGTCTAGAGTCATGATGTTGACTTCTATAGTGCCTTTTATGAGGAGATTCAAACCATACTCCAAAATGGTGGGCAATGATTTAAATTGGTCTGTAACTTAAAGTCCTCTATTTGGACTGACTCTTCAAGTTCTCCTAAACAAGAGGAATCTGAATCACCCAATGGTAGGGATGGCCATATTATAAACACTATTGGAAATCCTCGAGCAATCAGATCAAAGGCATAATGTTCTATTAAACCAAACTTGGACCTAAAATCAATTTCATCATTGATGGTCTGCTAAGATTCATTTGGGAAAAGGTGAAAACCTCCATCTAATGGCACCTAAAATAAGTTTTCACCAAAAGACTAGCATTTCTATTTACTTTTACCCTGGTCCAAATTTTCCTCAAATAGTTTTTTACTTTGGGACCTCAATGCTTTATTTATTTATTTGTGGCTAAGGGTGTTCACCTACTCTTCAAAATAGGCTACAAGATCTAGTTTGATAGATAACCCTTATTTGTTTTCTCCCAATAGAACATTGTCTCTCAAGCCTAGAAAATTGCAAAAGTCCTCATCATTCTCAAACTCATCCACAAGCACTATGGATTCTTATTGATCCCAAGATGTAAGTTAAGGGTGATATACAGGAAGTAGGTTATTGTAAATAATTGGGTTAATGGTATAAATAGCATGGGTGTTAAATAGATTGGTATTAGCCAATTATTCATAAGTGTCATGATTAGCCTCTATTTTTATATCAACATTATCGTCAGTAGTCATTGGTATTGAAACATGAATAAGATATGTGGGGTCACCCTTAGGAGGTTTAAATATGATACCATAGGTTCCTTTATAATATGTTATATAAATTGGCTCTAGTGTACCCTGTTGATTTAGTCTGAGGACCCCTCCATAGGCTTGATTCTCCATGATCCTATTAGGAATGTGGTATTTAGAATTTTTGTAGCAATTGGCTAATTTTTCATTGTATAACTATGATTCATCATTGAAAAGTGGTTCCTTTTCTTGATTAGTGGATGATGGGAAAATCATAGTAGGTGGACTATGATGTTTACCCTTTCCATTTCATTACCATTCCATACAAGGTGACTTGGATTTAGGTCTTCCATAAAACTTAAGGCTCTATGGAAGCTTGGAAATGTGAAACTTGTCATGAGTTAAATACATTCTTGAGCTATTGACTAAGATGGTAAAATGATCAGACTATTAAGGAGATGGCATATGTGAAGATGAATCAAGTTTGTCTAGGTCAATGTGATTGTCCTTGGGTAACAACAAGTATTTATTTACCTTTGTCCTTTTTATAAAATGGATCTAGACCAAAGTAATAGTTATAGCTTTCATACTTGGCCTCCAAATGTTTGCATTGTTCATAGGGATGCAAATCTCTATTGATAGTGAACTCCATGCCTAAGTTAGAGAACTTAAGACACTGGTGCAATGTTGAAGGAATTGGAATTTCATGAATTTAATGTATCAAAGGTCTCCTCAAAATAAAATTATATAATAGGTTAAGTTCTAACACATGGAAAAGTGTATCATGGGTCAAGGGCCCAATGATAACTAACAATCTGATGGTGCCTTGTGATTCTTGCTCTTTATTATCTTAGGCCTTGATAGTGATTATTTATGGTTGTATATTGGTTGTTATATATTTGAGATGCTTGATGAGTTTTAGAGACATAATATTTAGGCCCAATCTATTATCTATGAGGATACATTTGACTTGTTTCATGTAATGACAACTTTAATGTGCAAGGGATTATTATGGAGAGGGTTAAAGGACAACATATTGCTTTGGTCAAGGAATTTGTCTATGCTTGGAATTTGTCTATACTTGTCATTGGGAACTTGGGATTGGTCAAGGAACTTTGTTAGGATGTTTATGAGGATAGGAGATGTACGTAATAAATCCAAAATAGATATTTGTGTAGGCGTATTTTGAAGTTGTTCCATAATGTCAGATGTTTTTTCCCATTATAGTGGTATATGGGTTGTTCTTATCTAGGATGGTGGGTTAGATTGGTTCTGTGATAGGTCATTGTGAATAGGTAATGGTAAAATTTGACCACCAATTTGTGATTACACAATCAAGATTAGCTATAGGACTATTTTTTATAGAAAATAATGACTGAGGGGTCCCAAATAAGACAAGTCTTAATTATTGGTGCACTTGTTTATGGTCATAAGTTAATGATGAATTATTGGTATAAGGTACAAAAAATAGTAATCCCTAGTTATTGGTGTGTTTCTTTATAGTCCTAGGTCAAAGAAGTATCACTGCATAGATGGGTTGATTGAAATTGTTTAACAATAGTTCTATTCGATTAGCACTTGGTATAGGATTAATGATGATGGTATAAATGGAAACTCCTACAATATGACCTACAACTTTAGTGTAGTCATGTATAACTATGTGGTAAGTATGTTGGGTGTTGGAATCATTCTATCCTTGGTTCCTTCCATTTGGTTGACATTTTTACTACTAGTATTTCTATTATTTCCATGGCTATTGATATTGTTATTGTTGTTATTATGGCATTTATTTTTGATGTTATTGGTTATTATTGTTATTTTGTGGACAAGGGTTTTAGTAGATACCTAGTTATAATTTGATGTAGATGATCTATTATCCAATGTAATATCTCCATTTCCAACATATTTTCAATGATGTGTTTAACTTGCACACAATGATGTAGATTATGTCTATGAATATGATGGTATTAACATAACTCATTCTCTCTATACCAATATAGATATGGAATGCCCTTAGGATGATCTTCAAAATTGGCCAACTAATCATGATAGTTGTGTCTAGTTTGTGAAACACAACTTTAATAATCTCTCCATTGTCACTGAAGACTTGATGAGAAAGTACATTTCTTCTTGGAGGAGAGTTTTCAAAGGTAGTAGTTATTGTATTTATTGACCTTGTCTAGGTTGTCACAAAGGTTACATGTATGAAATAGTTTATTGATGGGGAGTAAGCTATATTTGCAATGTCGATTAATTAGATAGTGTTTGCACCATTTAGACATGATGAGAATTAATTACTCCATTTCAAATAACATTCTTGTTGTAGTTTAACAACTTGAATTTTTCATAGTTAGTGGCCTAAGCTGGTGCTGATACTTATGATGGGACTTAGTTTTGGTTTTGGCTTTGGTTTGTTCCTTTTTTTGGGTTTTGAATTTGGTTAGATGAAATTAACTTAATAATCCCTTTATTAATAAGGTAATTTTCAATAAGTAATCCCTTATTGATTATCTATTTTAAGTTATGTGCACACTAAAGCTCCAGATGATAAGATATCTCACTGTGAAAATTTTTAGTGAATATAATGACTAATTATTTGTCTGGTAAGTTGTAGGTGAAGTAGCTAGTGAGTGTTTTCCATCTCTATAGATAGCTTATAAATCTTTCACCAAATTTTTACTTAGATTGAGTCAAATCCACCAATAAAATCTCATGTTTGATATAAAGGTCATCAAAACTAGATACAAAATTATTTGGAAATTTTAGAAACCACTCCAAATCTTATCCTACTAGACTTTGAGTAAATAAAAGGAGTAAATAAATTTCACTATAAGCCACTAGCTAGAAAGCAACAAAGAATTCTATCAAATGAGCTTTAGGGTCTCCTTTACCCTTGTATTTATCAAGTTTGGGTTGTTCGTATCTTTAAGGAAATGGTATCTATAGATAATTCATGTTGAATGGGTATGAATATATGTCATATAACTTGAACCTTTTATTTTTTTTCCTAATTGAAAGGTGGTAATTACATCCTTCATTTTTTATAGTTCTTATGCCAAGAAACTATATGGAATATTGGCCTGAGGTGGAGGTTGAGCAATCAAATATGGATTACCTTGACTAGGGTATAATGGAGGAATGGTTTATTGTGAAATTTCCATTTAAGTGAACCAACCAGGAATATGCATCCATAGATTAGGATGCATTTGTTTAAATTTCACATGTTGTAATGCAATATTCTAGTTTGGATTCAACATATAGGCCTAATTTTGAGGGAAATGTGGTTGTAATGGAAAGATATGGATTTGGATAAAGTATTATACCTATAAGGTTGAGTAGGGACTTAATTTTAACTATTAAAACTTATATAAATAAAAGAAACTTGTTATGGACCAAGGCCCTGCCATTAGATCTGTGGCATATTTTGAATAAAAGGCAATTATTTCCTACTTGATACTTATTAGATAGTGGTATATCTTGGTTGTATAAATACCTATTATAAAGTAAATGATTTTTGGATCTTTGATAGTTATCAATGACCAATGGACATGTGTTATTTATTAAATAATGTGTGATTGTAAAGGTATGTTATTATATGACTATTGAGGTACACTTGTCACTACCTATCAAGGTGGAACATTTGTTGCCCCTATTGAGGTGGTAGAATTTTCTACCTCTATTGTGATGGTATATTAGATTGTGACTATTGTTTTGAAATTTTAGTCATCACTTGTTAATTTGGATTAGAATTCATCAATTTTTATTGAGTTAAATCACTACTTGGTGCTTGATTACTTAATCCTTATAGTCGAGTGATTATATAAGCAGTTGGTTGAGGATTAGAGGTAGTTTGTTGTGGTTAGTACATCGGAGTTCCTACCCCTTATTTTTTAAAACAAATTTTGGTATTAACTAAAGGAACCTATTGTGGGATAGTTGTTGGTGTAGTTAAACCACTTTGGCCTAGATTAGAAGACACTTGTTTGATATCCACTATATTTGGAATATTATTCTGCATAGAAGCAATAGTCACTTATTAAATATCTAAGACATTTTACATGCATCCAACTAAACTAATTTATACAAATGGGTCTATACCTAAATTATTTTAACCTATTAAACTAACTAGTACCCCCATTAAAGGAGATATCTCTATGAGTGGAGCATTTGACATGGACATGCTATTAAAATTGCATGTTATATTTGAATAGGATTGATATGATTGTTTCATTTGTATAAAGTGGTCCTCCACAAGTCCTTTTCCTTTATAAAGCATATTTGGGTCTTGATATGACATCGACACAAGTTATTGAGGATTAATAGTAAAGGCTTGTTCAAAGGTTTGGGTATAAGGCATGTTTAAAGGTAATCTAACTAGACTTGGTAAATTCTCATGGGGGAAATCTGCTAGAAACTTCTCCATGGATCTAACTAAGACTTTGTTCTTATTTTCAAGAAAGTGACAATAAAACAAATAAGGATCATATGTTGATGACATAGTAATGTAATAGGTTGTGATTGAGCGTATTCTATAATCGATGGTACACTAGCAAGGTACTACATAATTCGTTCTTGCTCATGCTCTAAATATGGAGGTGCTTTAACCAAATAATGGGATAATGGATCTTGTATTTATTCCCCAAATTGAGTAGTGTATGGAGGATAAGGATCCATCTCACAAACTACATCATCACCATAAGGGTCTTAAATGAATTCATCTTGTGTGGCCATGTTATCATAACCCATATTGTACATGGATCTACTATGATTGTAATGAGGCATATCCAAATCAAAGATGAACATATCATAGAAAATTCCTATAGTTCTGAAAAATATAAAAAATAATGCCTAAAAGACAAATGTCCAAAATTGGTCTAATTTTTTCTAAGAATGGAGTTCTATCTCCAAAAATGTTAGTGCTAAAACTTGGGCTAAAATAGTCTAACATCAAATGTCTTACACAAAAGGGTCAAGTGGATGAATAAAAATTGAAGTTCCTAGGTAAAGGGTTTCAAAAAAATTTAATTTATGTCTGAAGAAACAAAATTTTCTAGGTATTTTCTAAAAAAAGGTACAAAATCTTAGCTCAAAATAAGAATTGCTAGGTCTTTTGGGAACAAGGCACAAAAGCTAGAATTTAAACCAAACAAGGTCTAAAATGTAAGAGATTTAATCTAAAACTTTTGAAACACTTTAACATAAACTAGGAATTTATATTTTAACACACACTTGATCATTTTAGAAAAGACATGGAACATTAGGAACATAAAAGATAGACCACTTCCACAATTTAAGGCATAAAAATAGTCTTAAAATTGAGCAAGGAATTAACCTAGGTTTCACAACCTAAAAGTAAAAGGTAAATGTCTAGGAAAAAATTATGTGAGGCATAAGTATAAATCAATCAATGTTTGGATCTAAACTTGTCAAGGATAATTTAAAACTTGATTTAGAAAACTAGGTTCCACAAAATAGACAACAAGCTAGGAAATCATTAATGGCATGATGGTACTAGGCATAGATCCAAAAGGCAATAAGTATTTGAAATAATTTGACCAATGTAATGATGTTATCATGATATAAAGTTATAAAAAATGGTTTATTTCAAGACTTTAATGCAGAAAACTTGGAATGAAATGAATAGCATAATGATGCCCATTTTAAGCAAGTGACATACATAGACAGAGGTTTGATAAATGACTAAGGAAAATGTGTGATGTCAAATGGATGACATAATACCTCTTATAACAAAGGAGTGATGTGTAAACAAGACTCTTTCTGTAAAAGTTACAATAAACAAATAGTTTCAACTCAATACCATGTAATTAAAAATTACAAAATGATAAAAACACATAAGTGTAACATCCTAAATCCTAAAAATGACAAGGTTGCATCATACAATTAAATTCCATATATATACTGAATATTGAGAGTATTTTAATTTGTTAATACAAAAATTAAAATCACATGAAATGTGGGGTTTTAGACCTCCTCTTCTCTCAAATTTTTTTACAATGACATGAATCGTTTGGCTACTTGCCCTACATAAACAATATGTCCATAGCAAGTGGGTTTATCTAAACTATCAATTTTCATTCAAATATAAATGGTCTCATATGTGTGGAAAAAACTAGGGCACAATCACATGATTTATATCCATGTCAACTAGATTGTTGTGAAAAGGTCTAGTCCTTTTCATAAGCACTACATCCATCAATTTCTCAGTGTAGTGTGATGTCTAAGTTTCCCCTATGTTCTGAGGCTGAGTAACACTAACAGATCTTTTTTTAACTACTCAAAACAAGCATCTTAGTGAGTCAACCTCGATTTATATACCCCACCATGTAGTGGGGTTGAAACTATGTCAAGATATGAATTCTCATGTTAATGCTTCCCTATATAATTTGTGAGTAGGTGATGAACTCCCACTGACAAGCCAAAAATGCATGAAATAAAGACAAGTGGAAGGAATTTAGGGTCATTTTTGGGTCACACGAATCATACAAATTTTTGGGATGGCCTTTATGGCTTTCCTTCCACACTTTTGGACCAAGGTGAAAAATTCTATGAGTGAGCATTTTTTATCACCCAAGTTCCCTAAAGGTGACAGGGGGAGAGCATACATGTAAAACCCATTTTCCTAAAAAAATACTTAAACAAAAAATCATGAAATTGAAAACTCTTATTAGTATTTGATGAATGTGAATTTTCATTTATAACACCAAAATGATGTATGTTATGAAGTTTGAGCCCCTTGTCTTTGTTGTTGATAATTTCAAAAACTTCAAAAACTAAGAGATGAAAACAACTAAGTACATTTTAAGTACCAAATACAATGTATGTAAGATATAACCGTGCCTAAACTTTGATTTTTCCACATTGAAACCTATAAATTGTTAGATGGTTTTCCTAATTAGAAGCCCAAAATCAAATGAGAAAACAACATTTTAAATTTAGCTCTCAGGTTTCTTATTTTTTTGTCTCAAAGATCAATCATCACTGACCCATAGAGATTGATGTTGATTATATAAATAGACATAAATTTAAGGTTAATAATTGATGTTTCCTTTAAAACACAAAAAATTCCATTTTACTAAAAAGGTTAATAAAATATCTTAAAACACAAACATCGCATGGATTCTACAAGAAATATGTTATATAAATAGTATGCAGATCATCAAATGCAAAATGAAGGCAAGAAAAATAAATAAAACCCATCATTATCCATGTTCCCTACCTTGTTCTATTTTCACATAGAAATCATGGTTGATTCCTATAATCAACATTGATCTATAAAATTAGTTTTGATCCCTACAACTTGTGACTTGATTAAAAGAAAAAGACATAAAAAAATAAAGCTAAAACTTAAAACTTAAATGTTTATATTCATCCATTAGAAAAATTAAAGACAACATATCAATCTCCTTGGCTATATGGGATGTTTATTCCCACCAAGTGTGTCATCATGTGAATAAATAATACATAGAGGGGAGGTTAGTCTTGTGTTATCCAATTAAACAAATCAAAATAATACACTAAAATCCTAACACCTCTAGCCTAGAAACTAGGGAGAGCACAGGTAACAAACATGCATATGAAAACACAACTAAAACATAAAATAAAACACTCTTTTACCTTCCTTAGAGCTCCAAATGGCTTGTTGAAGTGGCTTACTTAGCTTGTGCATCAATAAGTCTTCAATAGTGTAGCTTTGTTGGCTTCACCTTTCCTTGGCACCTTGGCTTGGTTGTTTGGCTTATGATTTTGGAATGGTAACATTACTTGTAAGTTTTATTTTCATCTATTTGATCATTATAACATTAAACCAAGATATATTTGACAATATTTAGGAATAATAAATCTACACCAAAATAACCTAGAAATAAATAGGCACGATCTTATATGTATAGCCCCAAAAATTAACTCTCACCCAAAATGAATTAAGTTTGCGTTTAAACATGGAACAGGTTCAAACTAACGTGATTTGAGAATAACTCCAGTCAAGTTAAAAATTTTCATTTAATTATGATTTTTAATTTCTAATCATGGCTCTCAAATTATATATTTTGGGATATTTTGGAAAAGCTTGACAACTCATAAAGGCAATGATGAAAAGGCTTGATATTTTAAATTTTAGAATTTCCATGTTTAGATATTCATTAATTTCAAATGGATACTTTAGTTAAGCATTTAATATTATTTAATTATATAATTCAAATTAATTATAAATTTTACTCTTTTAAGATTTGTTTAAGTGACCCACTTAATGGGTCCATAGAGTTGCAAGGTGATTGGGGTGATTTCATGAGAGGTTTTTGTTGTGTATGGGATAGTATACCAAATAATGATGACTCAACATGATTCTAAACATTGGATTAATGATGAGTGGATAAAATTGGTACATTGAGTGTTTCCTAAGCTTAATTTGCAATGTTTGGTAGGAATTAGTTTGAAGTCTTATCAAAAGCTAGTTCTGGCTAGAATTATAATTCTACAACTTCTACACATCCAAACCCTAAGTAATATATCTAATATTTCTCCTCATTCATATATGCATCAAGTGTAGTGATAAATTGAATGCACAATCAAGTGAGACAAGTCCATGGTCAGTGGGATAGGGTTCATTGTGCCTTTTTCTACCTATATCACTCTTATCTAGATATATACTCTACTTATGATGATAAGATATCATTTACAAATTCCTAATTTATCTATATTTTCCTATATACTTTATTTTATATTTAAATGAAATAATTTTTTAGTCAATGAACTTGAGCACATTGGGATACTATCTACCTATTATGCTAATGTTTAGATCTAATTTCTAATTATATGTCTAGTATTGAGCCTACATGTTCATTTATTCTTATGATTTTTAAATCATGAGTTTTTTAATATAGATGTAGACACTCCTTTTCAGCCACTTCCATGTCTAAATGGACTTCAAATTGGTTTCTACCAAACTATGCAAATTAAGCCTAAAAATCATTGACCATCCCAAATTCACTTGCACATTAGATGTAAGTACATAGAATTGTGTCATGAAATCCCTATTTGGGGTATTAACCTATAAGAAATGATAAATTATTATGGATTCATCCCTATTCAACATGAAACCAAGAAAACTAATAGTTTTAACTTATTAAGTGGGGAACTTAACCTGATTCTTAAAATGATCAAAAGACTAAGCAAAATTAATTAACTAAGAAAATCAAATTAAATGCTTAAGTGAATATTCCATGTTGAATTAGTGAATACGTAATTTACAAAAAGGATTTTTCAATAAAATATGAGATCATGATGATGTCATCATCCTCAAAGCTAATAGTTTTAAAATATCAACATAAATGCCATAAAAATTAGAAATGTTGAGATATGCCTTCATAAATGCATAATAAAAATATTCATTAATTACATTTGGAGTCCCAATCCTAACCCTAACCTAAATACACTTAGGTTAGAGTTATTTTAAATACTATAGATACAAGGTCCATGACCATTCTAAAAAAATCTTTTTTGTGCACACTTACTATGTTGAATTTGTAGGAGGAGCTTCACACAACCAATTCATGCTAAAGAAAAACCAAATGTGAAAAAAGGGAGGTTATAGCCATACATAATTACCATATAAAATTAATCCATTCTCCATGAGCTGATCACAATCCAACTTTCATGCCAACAAGCATTTTTGATTGAGAAGGAAGGTAAAGGTGTCATTTTGTCTTCTCATTGTCTTATGTCTTGTTTGTTATATTTTTCACCCTAGGTCTTAGGCTTGGAATTATAAATTTCATTGAGTTATCTTTGTTTATTTAACTATTGAGAGAAATTAAAATCATCCTTGTAATTTTTTGATCCATACTGGAATGCCCAATGGGACACACACCCCACACTCATCATAAGAGCACTTTTGGACCTCTTAGGAGCCAAGAAAATTTCCTTTTAGACCTTAGTTTTAGATTTTTCCTTCCAAAATTTCAATGTTTTTTTTACTGGTAATGAGTGAAATAGACCTAATAAATCAGTGACTTCACCACTTTTCTACATTTTATGTTTTATTGTACTTTTTAGGAAAATAATGACTTAACACTGCATATCAATGAATTCGATAAAAAAGAACTACTTCACCTATAATTGGTGAATTTGTCCTAAAACTTTCCTTTGATACTAAATAATGATTTTGACTTGAGAAATCAATGGATTTACAACTTCAAATTAGTGAATTTGCTAAAAAACAGTGACTTCACTCGGTAGGATAAATGACTACTTCACCCTGAGACTTCAAAATTTCAATTTTTTTTTACCTATGAAATATAATCAAGCATAAATAAATATTCTAATGTTTTTATAAGATAATAAAGAAAATATAAGGATTTTAACACATTAAAAAGGTCATTTCACATTGTCTTTTTATGCTTTAAACAAGTTTGCAAACAACTTTATTTTTTGTCATCTCAAAGTTCTAAACAAAGGCCAAATTTAAAATCACACTTAAAATATGTGATTAAAAATAACATTAACATTTATAATTATAGATCTTAATCACTTTATTATATGTTATTTATTTATAAATCACTTGTTTAGTTTCATTTCTTATTTGTAAGACATTGTGCCTATGTTCTCCCCTTGTCCCTTTTAGGGAACTTGGGTGACCAAAAATGCATTATTTTTCTTATTTATTTTAGTTTACCTAAATAAATATCATTTATGATATTTTATTATTCTTAGGTACTTTAATAGCTAAAAAATGACCAAGTTATTCATTTTATTTTCTTTTGGCTTGTGATCAGGAGTTCATCACCATCTCATAAGTTGTTTAGGAGGGAGTTGACATGGGTTTTCATCTCCCAAATTTTTTTTAAACCCAATTATTTGATTAGGTATATAAATTAAGCATACTATTTGATGAGATAGTGGTTGAGTGGTTAAATTAACCAATTGGTTAGGGTCTCGAGTCATGTAATGATCTGGACATCATACTTCAATAATAAGTACATAA